>JAHKKF010485244.1:0-11288 GCA_019740295.1 Labeo calbasu | reverse complement strand
TTTTACAGACATTTTGCCACACCCACTTCTGAAAGCCATATCAGATGTAAATTTTCACAACTTATGGCATGTGTGCAAAGTTTAATGAGTTTTCAAGCATGTTTAGGCCCCCAAAAATGTGATTCATTTTGGAGAAGAAGAAGAAATTGAACAATTAATAGTGTCCTCACACCACTGGTGCTCCGGTCCTAATAAAAGAATAAAAAACAATGGAGAGTTATAAAACTAGTTATTTTATCTTTGCTAATTATACCTATGTAAACAATATATTGTAGTTTTTCGTTTTTTTTTTTGCAAAATATGCATAAATAAGAGGTTCCGCTAGACTTCAACATTGCCCATCATTTTAATTTTCATATTTTAATTAGAATAACACAATTAATTGCTTTTATTTTTGTTCACGTTTTTTTTTTAATCATGAACCTACAGGACGACAGCACAGTGTTTAAAAAATACGCCATTTTAACAAACCAATATCGATTCTTAAATCACAGTCGATCTCTTGGTCTATGTTGTTTTCAGCTGATGAATGGACAGTACATAGTGTGTCTTCCTTCCAATAAATAGCAATAGGCTAGGCTTTGTGTTACTTTTGATATGAAACAAAGTCTCAGATTTCAAATTCTGTCAATTTTCATTAGGAAATTCAAGCAATAAATACCGTTTTGGCGCTCTTTAATGTGGCGTGATAGATCATTGTAGCTTCTGTGTGATCGCCTGTGCGTAATCAAACACATTGGAAACATTTGTGATAGTTTCGTTTTTGTTCTGGATCCTATGCTCTGCTGCCATACTGGAGCGCACTCGCCACCAACTGGACAGGGGTGAGAATTACAGTTACAATTTACAATAGATCTCCCTCAGTGTAATCTGTCAAAATGACAGACGGCCTTCAGATTTTTCAGAGAATTTTCGGTTAACGCGATCTCTGGCATAAATATACAAATATTTAAGTATTCTGACACCATAGCAACTGACGACTCGATTTCATAACTTCATGGGAATGTATGTTCCCTGCAGAGCTCTTTTGGTGCAGTTTGCTCAGCAGGACTCTCTGATTATTGGAATGTTCTGTACAGAATCATGGGTAATGTAGTTTATCATGACAAATTCAACTGTTAAACAATTATTTTAAGAATAAATTTTAAAAATAAGAAATAAAGCACAAACCATAAATTAACAACCTCATAACTCACAGTAGGTCTCTGTGTAAAAAGTAATTGTTAAAAGTCACTGAATGGAGTTTTTACTTCTAAAACCTGACTGATGCACTCTATTCCAAAAACACAAAAAACAAAAAAACAAAAACAGATTTAATGTCCGCTGGTCTTTACCGATTCTGACCCATAACATATTCTATTCAAAAAGAGATGTTAGGCAGAATGTTCCCGCTGCTCTTTTCCATACATTGAAAATAAATGGAGATGGCTGCTGTCACTATGAGAGAATGCCAACATATGTTTGCCTACAACCCAGAGAGTGTGTAAAGGAGGGTGTGAGCTCTCTCTCTTTCGTGTCGTCGGCTAATGAGGGGGCACTGCTGCTTTACTGCTGCTCTCTACCAATCACTTTTTCCTCTGCATCTCTCTTTCTCTCTCGCTATCACTCGCTCCAGTTTGGGAAGAGGAAACGGGTCGTCATGGCAACACCACACTGCAGAGCCCTTGGGGATTGTGGGATAGATCGCGAAGCTGAGTTGCCGTTGCTGGCCGCAGTGTAAGCCCTCACTCACTCCCTCCTTCCATCTCTCTCTTTCTGCTGACTACAGTTCGATGCAAGAGGCTGAAAGGGCATCCCCCCCATCTCCTCATCTGACAGCTTTACCCTAGTCTCGCATTGCCAGACGTTTGATCAGCATAACATCTGGTCCACTTCCAACTAAATCTGACATACGTCTACTTAGACAAATACAGAATGTTTTTTACATATTGGAAACTATGGCGGAAAATATATGAATTGGGAGAGGTATGTATTATTTGCAGACATCATTTAAATCAAATGTAAATTCATGTCCCAAACATTACTTACACTATCAGAAAAAAAGAAATAATAAAAATAAAAAAAATATACATTTTATTTTTTACATTAATAATGTAATCAGTATTCTATTTATTAAAGCCAAGTATGAATCTCATCAAGTTAGTGTTTACATTTATTCAAAATAATAACGCAAGTCCGTAACAATTTAAAATATATAGCTGCAAGCAGCGATTACTGGGTTCATATGCACATATGAAAAAAAACATTATTTAGCAAGCTTGTAACCACCTAAATCAATGATTTAAAAGACAATTTTTGACAAATCCAGGTAATTTACCATAGAAATATAAGTTTTTTTAATGGTTATGACTGTGACACCGCCAGCTGTGGTCCAATCCTCTTAAAACTTTGCATGCTTGTTTAGAATCACCTGTTACCTGTTCAGCAGGTTTTGTGAAGTTTGGAGTTTTCATTTAGGCTTTACAGGATTTGGGGTAAATTTGGACAGGCCCCAGACTCTCAAAAGGTAAATTTAAACATCTTTTGATAATTATTGACCTAGAGAGTCCAGAAAATTGGGCAAAAAACCTAGGACGCAAAAGTAGTTTCTTTTTCTTCTCAATCATTTAACAAATGATTTGAATGACAGCAGTGGTTCTAGCGGCAAAGTTGTCTGGAATGTATGAAACGTATATTGTACGATACGAATGTCGTACATATGTGCGAAAAACCATGCAACGTACAATCATTTACGCCCTTGAAAAATGTGATATCACGCCCCCCCAGTGGTCAATTTCTCTCAGACCTTTGGAGCCGTGAGTTGAACAGGCCCACCAAGTTTCGTTCCGATCGGCATCCGTTAACCTTGTCTAACAGGTGCTCAAATTCATCGGCCAATGTTTTTAGAGATACACAGATGTCCTTGTAGACACTTGTGGCACTCAGGACCAAAACCGCGCACACTGTTTTTCATGATGATAGGACAAATGCGCAGTTATGGCCTTTTTTATGTTTTTTCCCCTCTAATAGCTCTGCGATTTTTTCCTGTGACCTCAGATTGAACTCTTACACAAGTGTTCTCTGAGATATCTCATTCCGTTCAGGAAATATAGGCATTTGATTAAAAGTGTCCCTGCCCCTTTTAAACGTTTTGGCGCCCCTTTGCGTTGGTGAGTCGAAAGTTTAACTTGTTTTTGATCATTTTTGATATTCACTCTCCAGAGAATCTCTCGGCACTTGGCTGGTTCCAATCAGGCCAAAAACCTAAGACTACTTCGCAAATAGGTTTGCAAAAAAATGTGAAATAACTGAAAATTTTGCGACTGACGGTTTAGAAGTTATGAGCGATTTCACACTTTTGTGCACTGTAGCACCCCCATCAGGTTGATTGGGGTTAGCCTGGGTCACGTTGTCGGCGGTGTGAGTACTACCATCGCTCCACCTCCCACAGATAATGTTTTCAGGACATTTCAAGTCTTATTTTGACGTAACAAAGTGGTTACAACTAAGTGTGAGTCTTTCCATTAAAGTCATTATATTTTTCATTCAGACTGATTTGTGAACCCGGAACGTGCACAAACACGAGGCGGGATTTATCACACAAACTAATCACAGCCAATCATAACCAGTCCTATCCAATCATATATATATAATGGAGGCATTGCCTCCTCTCACATGACTGTCCCCCATTCATTCTCAATTACCCCCCACCAAACTCACGGCATGCTTTAGGGGATCTGTTAAAACTCAATGGGCTCAGGAGAGACGCGGACTCCCGCTGTAACTTTACCTGCGTATGTCGCTACTGGACAATTGACAGTTTTTGTACTACATTTTTTTGCT
The DNA here is from genome assembly GCA_019740295.1 of Labeo calbasu. Classification (NCBI taxonomy): domain Eukaryota; kingdom Metazoa; phylum Chordata; class Actinopteri; order Cypriniformes; family Cyprinidae; genus Labeo; species Labeo calbasu. The sequence continues at coordinate 7,466 of JAHKKF010485244.1, read as the reverse complement.
TACACATTCATATTACATTTTTGCTTTTGTAAAGGAATTTTTTTGTGGTAATTATCATGATGCCACCAATGCTTAACTTGTATTGAATATTCTGTATAAAAAGTAATATGCAGTTTTGTTCATGAATAAAATGCAATCTATAGCCTACTTACATTTATACTAATTGCTTATATTCACTTAATGTCTTCATTTATACACTATGGTAAATCACATATATGGACTCTACAAGCGCATAAAGGCAATCACATAAACAAACAGAGTGAATGGAGTGAAAGAGGAGTGATTAAACACCAACATGGTGATTCAGGGAGGTGGGCAGCTCGACGAACACTGACAACACAGATTAAAACAAATGGCTTCTGTGAGCCTTGCATAACAGAGATGTGTGTGGGTATGTATCTGTCTAAGTAGAGTATGCAGCGTTGTGTGTATGCGCGATAAATTCAGTCGTGTGTGTTCTGTAACATGGCTGCCTCTGGTATTATGCATATAACACATAGACACTAATGAATGCAACCACTGGCCCAAATCTGCGGTATACAACAGACATACAGAGAGAGATTAGAAATAGATAGATAGATCCTTAAACAAAGCTACCGTTTGGCTTCAGAAGTCTACATGCTAATGCTAAAGCTAAAACACAAACATTTAAATGCTGAAAAACAACAGACCAATCTTCACTCTCACGCTAACAGAAACAAACACTCATTCTCACATACACAAGCGTGCTGCTGTTCCATCAAATTTTCAGCAGAGTGTGTGAAATATTAAGAGGCTGTTGCTTTATGCAGTCAGAGCAGAGGATAGAAAACAACATCAACCCTGAGCACCTGGAGAGACCCAACAACCCCCCACCGACTCAGCTGTCCTCACACATACATACACACACATACATACGCCCACATCTGTGCACAATAAGTTACACAACATCAATGCACACACATATGCACATTCATGGCATCGCGACAAAGGAATTAAGACGTATATATAGAACGTATATATAGAACTGTGGGCTAAAAAGTTTATTCTGTGACAGGAATACGCTTTCTTTCCTTTACATTTTTGTTGTTTCATTGTTACAATTCTTCATTCTAGGCTATTTAATGGCAGATTCTTTTTACAACTTTTCTCATATGTGACCCTGGACCACAAAACCAGTCATAAGGGTCGATTTTTTAAATTGAGATTTATACATCATCTGACAGCTGAATAAATAAGCTTGACATTGATGCATGGTTTGTTAGGATAGGATCATATTTGGTCGAGATACAACTATTTGAAAATTGGAATCTGAGGGTGCAAAAAAATCTAAATGTTGAGAAAATCGCCTGTAAAGTTGTCCAAATGAAGTTCTTAGCAATGCATATTACTAATCAAAAATTAAGTTTTAATATATATTTACTGTAGGAAATTTACAAAATATCTTCATGGGACACAATCTTTACTTAAAGGAGAAGTCTACTTCCAGAACAAATATTTACAGATAATTTACTCACCCCTTGTCATCTTCAGTCGATAAGAAATTATGTTTCTTGAGGAAAACATTCCTGAATTTTTCTTCATATAGTGGACTTCAATGGTGCTCCCAAGTTTGAACTTCCAAAATGTATTTTTATGTTCAAATGCAGCTTCAAATGGCTCTAAATGATCCCAGCCGAGGAAGAAGGGTCTTGTCTAGTCAAACCATCGGTCATTTTTTAAAGTAATTGACAATTTATTTATTTTTTAACCTCAAACTCTCATCTCGTCTCCGCGATGCGCATGCGTAATCTCTGTAATCCGGGTCAATACAGTTAGGGTATGTCGAAAAACTCCAGTCTCGTTTTCTTCTTCAACGTCAAAACGTCTTACGTCGCTGTTTAACCTTTTTTTGTAAAGGGCGTTTGATCTTCTCTGCATGTTCACTTTGTAAATGGGATGGTACTCCTGCAGCGATGTAGTGCAATTTTGGAGTTTGGAAAGAAAACGAGATGGGAGTTTTTCGACATACCCTAACTGTGTTGACCTATTGAACCGGAAAAAAATGTTAGCGGAGACTTAGGCAAGATGAGCGTTTGAGGTTAAAAAGTATTTTGTTTTGAAAATGACCAATCGTTTTGCTACGTAAGACCTTTCTTCCTTGGCTGGGATTGTTTAGAGCCACTTGAAGCTGCATTTTAGAAGTTCAAACTTGGGGGCACCATTGAAGTCTGCTATATGGAGAAAAATTTGGGAATTTGGGTTTTCCTCAAGAAACGTAATTTCTTATCAACTGAAGAAAGAAAGACATGAACATCTTGGATGACAAGGGGGTGCGTAAATTATCTGTAAATTTTTGTTCTGGAAGTGAACTTCTCCTTTAATATCCTAATGATTTTGGCATCAATAATTTTGAGCCATACAGTGTATTTGGCTATTGCTACATTGTGGTCCAGGGTCACAAACAGTCGGACAACATATTCCCCCTCAAAACACACACCCTTTAACACACAAAAACCACCTACCTGTAAAAGTATGAGCATCCTCTGACTGTGTTGTGGCTAAAGTACTCCTGGCTCTTTTCATTGCCGAAGTCCTCCAAGGGATCGGACCAAAGCAAATCACACATAGGCCCGAATGCTGGGGGCTCCTTAAACCGGTCCAACTAGGCCACAGAGACAGAAATATAATACAGAATACAGAAATACACACACATATACTGCTTTCCTGTGGCCATGCATGAAATCTTTCTCCTCCCACACACAGAGCTGCTGTTCACGCATGGCTTGGCAGTACCTTCTTTATGTCGTCTAAGGTCTGTATTTCTGGGGACAGGCCACCGTGGACGCACAGGAACTGCTGGTTCATGAGAGCTGCCAAGGGCAGACAGTCAAACGCACCCATACAGGCATCGTAAACCTGCTCTGAATACTTGATTTTACCTGAAAGACAGCAAATGAGTACAAAGGAAAAAAAATCATTTTGGTAATTCTCTATTAATTAAGGCTTTTGGCTTAATAAACTCCTAATTTCCTGCTTATTAACAGTTAGTTAGGTAGTTGTTAAGATTAGGTATAGGTTGCACTCTTAAAAATAAAGGTTCCAAAAGGGTGTTTTTGCAGTGATGCCATAGAAGAAACATTTTTGGTTCCCGAAAGAATCTTTCAGTGAATATTCTTAAAAGAACCATTTTGAAGAACATTAAAAATTCTAGGAGCCTTTTGGACTATAAAGAACCTTTTCTGCATTTGAAAGTTTCCATGGATGTTCAAGGTTCTTCATAGAACCATTGATGCCAATTAAGAGCTTTTATTTTTAAAGAAACACTCCACTATTTTTGAAAATAGAGTTAAACAGTTGAGTTTTACCGTTTTCAAATCCATTCAGCCGATCTCCGGGTCTGGCAGTAGCTTTTTTAGCATAGCTTAGCATATATCATTGAATCTGATTAGATTTAGCTATGCTAAAAGTGCCCGGAGATCGGCTGAATGGATTCGAAAATGGTAAAACGTAATTGTTTAACTCTAGGGAAGTTGGAAAATGAGCCTATTTTCAAAAAATAGTGGAGTGTTCCTTTAAAAGTGTAGGGTTAAGGGATCTAAAATATGGATATGCAGAATAAGGCATTAATATGTGCTTGATAAGTACTAATAAAGAGTCAATATGCTAGTAATAGGCATGCTAATAAGCAACTAGTTAATGGTGAGAATTAGTCACTACAGTGTTACCATAATTTTTTAGTAACAATTTACAATGAGGTGTCATTTGTTAACATTAGTTAATGTATTAACTAACATGAACAAACATTGAACAATATATTTTTTACACTATTTATTAATCTTTGTTAATGTTAGTTAATAAAAAATACAGTCGTTCATTTTTTGTTCATGTTAGTTCACATCATTCTTTTCTGACAGTAAAAACTAAATACCATCAACAATTCACAATTACTTTTAATGATAAATATCAAATTAGCTTCTGCTAAAAATCTTTAATTGACACTGTAAAATTCTGTGTTTACAAAAAAATCCCCATTGAAAATATAACATTGTTATGGTGTTCATGGGCATTTTCTGTTATTATTTATTTTATTTTGTTTCATTTTATTTTATTATATATATTTTTTTCCCTGAAAGCCAATTTTAATATTAGTCAAGCTTTTGCTTTCAAAACAGGCTGTATTTGCTCCTGTACCTTTAAATTGACAGTTCACCCAAAAATGAAAATTACCCCTTGAGTTACTCACCCTCAAGCCATCCTAGGTGTATATGACTTTCTTCTTTCAGACGAATACAATCTGAGTTATATTAGAAAAAGTCCTGGCTCTTCCAAGCTTTATAATAGCAGTGAATGGGTGTTGACTTTTTGAAGTCCAATAAAGTGCATCGATCCATCATAAAAAATGCTCCACACGGCTCCAGGGGTTAATAAAGGCCTTCTGAAGTAAATCAATGCTTTTGTTTAAGAAAAATATCCATATTTAAATCCATAATCTGTCGTACGCACATTCACGAGAAGTAGGGCGTAGACGAACGTTATGACAAATGCAGAAACGCAGTAGAGAGAGCAAAACAAAACACCGGTCACAAATTAGAAATACAAAACGAGGATTTGTCAAGCAAAATGTCGGAGGATTTCAACATAAGCCAAGAGGAGACTGGTTTTCCTTTGCTGTAAACAAAACTTGGTTCTCATGAGACAAAATCTCACCGGAGCTTACGCTACACATGCATCCTACATCATCCGCTTTTATGATGGATGGATGCACTTTATTGGACTTCAAAAAATCAACACCCATTCACTGCCATTATAAAGCTTGGAAGAGCCAGGATATTTTTTAACATAACTCTGATTGTATTAATCTGAAAGAAGAAAGTCATATACACCTGGCTTGAGAGTGAGTACACCATGGGGTATTTTTAATTTTTGGGTGAACTGTCTCTTTAAGACAAGTTATGATTGGTTATTTTTCAAAATTCTGACATCACAGGCATGACTGGGATGCGTTGTTATCATTTAAAGTACGTTTAAATAGTACATCAAGTTCTTTCATTTCAAAAGAACCAAAAAAAAATCTTGTTTTCCACAGTATGCCCCCTAAGGGTAAACAAAGGTAAGTCATTTTGAGAAGGAAACAAGAGGTGACACCATGTTTTGTTTTTTTTGTACATTTCTTTAGCATAAAACAACCTAATATTTGTAGCAAACAACAGCTATTTTGTTATAACAGCACTTATCATGTTTTTCTCCAGTCTCATTAGATTCCTACTGGGACCGAACTTTAGCGGTCAGCCCCATGTGTCTCAGTGCGTCACAAACACTCACACACAAGATAAACAGTGTCTCCAGACGGAGGAGGGTTTTTTTTCTCTCAGTGTGTCGACGCGTGTCCTATTCTCATTATGTCTCAATACGCCGCCTCTCAGAAGCATTTGTAACCATGGCGACAGGTCAGTGGAGTAGACACAGAAAGAGTTTGCCGTCAACTCCGCACCTCTCCCTCCCACCTCACCTGTTTCTGTGCTCCGCCGCTCGGCCTCATGGGAAAGCTCCATTCTGAAGCATTACCTCATACTCCATGTCCCACCCCTCCTCCACCCCTCCCAACTGCTCTCTGTGTTATAAACCTCATTCACTTTAAATGGAAAGATTTGTCCTTTCAGGAACAATAGACAGTGTAGGAAATCTAAAGTGAATTGAGGGTTGTGCTCCTTTATTCTAATTATCAATTATATAATTGATTATTGCCGGTGAAACATAGGAATATGGAATTTATATACTCATTATTCTGAACCACGAACTACAATTCAAATATACTACATATATGCACAAATACTGACAGGACTGGAAAACTTCTTTTGGAAAATATAAGTTTATGGATATGGAATTCCTTATATGGTACACCTTAAAATTATTAACCTTAATTATGAATTAAGAATCAAACATACAACATAAAAACAAATTCTTAAAATTTTTGAAATATAAATACAAATTATGTAAAATATTTATACACTACTGTTTAATAGTTTGGGGTTGATTTATTGTTTTTTAATGTCTCTTATGGTCATCAAGTTTCCTTATTTGGTCATTTTCCTGTTCTTGTTTAGTTAACTGATTACTTCTCCACCTGTTATTATTTATCAAGTGTATTTAAGTTCCTGTTTTCTATGAGTTCATTGTCATGTCTACTTTGTTACTTGATTGTTCTTGTGTTTGCCTGCTCCTTAGTTTGTTTCCTCCATCGTTTAATTTATTAAAGTCTGTTAAAGTTTATTTTCCTTTGACTCCCACGTCCTCCCTACAACATACTGTGACAGGACAGTAAAGATGAACTGGGCTGAGGACTTTCTCCTAGAGTTCCAGCAGGGGGGAAGATCTTTGGAGTGGTATATGGAGGAATTCCTGAGCCTTTTACATCTGGTGAGATGGAGCAATTCCATGATCAACACTTGCTTCCGGATGGGACTAGATGATGATTATTTGTTTTGCTTTCTGACTCCTGACGATTGCCACAGACACGTAGCAGATTTTATTATGTCCTTGATCTAAGTAATTCTGAGTTTTTTGTTGATGTGGTGGATCCTAATCTTCCTCCCATACGGAAGCATGCGCACGCTCCATCTCACCGCCAACCAGGACCCTCTACATACAACTCCAAAGAATTCGATCCCTCTGTTCCTCTCACGCTTCTACAAGTCCTCCAAAGCTCCTCCCTCGTCCTCAGCCCAGAACAGATGGCTGCCTCGCCCGAGTCCCCGGCCAGAATGGAGATAATGGACATTATGGACATGGAGCTCCCCCTGGAGTTTACTGCCCCTATCCTATCTCCTGCATCTCCTGAGTCTCCTACGTCTCCGCTGGTCTGGTACAGTCCTCCTGAGTCACCTACATCTCCGCTGGTCCCATCGATCTCTCCTTCATCTCCTGCGTCTCTGCTGGTCCCGTCCTGCCTTCCTTCGTCTCCGCTGGTCCTGTCCAGCCCTCCTGAGTCTCGTGCGTCTCAGCTGGTCCCGTCGATCCCTCCTTTGTCTCCTGCGTCTCTGCTGGTCCCTTCCAGCCCTCCTGAGTCTCCCGAGTCTCCTGCATCTCCACTGGTCCCGTCCAGCCCTTCTGAGTCTCCTGCGTCTCCGCTGGTCCCGTCCAGCCCTCCTGAGTCTTCTGCATCTCCGCTGGTCCCGTCCAGCCCTCCTGAGTCTCCTGCATCTCCGCTGGTCCTGTCCAGCCCTCCTGAGTCTTCTGCATCTCCGCTGGTCCCGCCCAGCCTTCCTTTGTCTCCGCTGGTCCTGTCCAGCCCTCCTGAGTCTTCTGCATCTCCGCTGGTCCCGCCCAGCCTTCCTTTGTCTCCGCTGGTCCCGTCCAGCCCTCCTGAGTCTTCTGCATCTCCGCTGGTCCCGTCCAGCCCTCCTGAGCCTTCTGCATCTCCGCTGGTCCCGTCCAGCCTTCCTTTGTCTCCGCTGGTCCCGTCCAGCCCTCCTGAGTCTCCTGCATCTCCGCTGGTTCTGTCCAGC
>JAHKKF010485239.1:0-19016 GCA_019740295.1 Labeo calbasu | reverse complement strand
AAATAAATGCAGCAGTTGTTGCCATAAAAGACTTATTTCAAATACATGTCAAATCTGACCCTTAAACTTTTGAATGGTAGTGTATGTTTAAGGTATTATGTTTCATAATGTCTAGAGATGTTTTTCAACAGGAGATACGCTCAAACTCTGGTGCACGGCCATTAGCATGGAAGATTCTAGGAAAGAACACAAACAATCTGGAACATAAACAATCTGTCAACAATATTTATTATACAATGTCAGGTTTATTAGAAGTAAACTATAGCAAAGGTGAAATGCAGAAAAGGAAAATAAATAATATATAGAATATACAAAACAATACAGTTTAATAACAGAATTTACGTTTTTAGGTTTACTTATTTAATGCTCATATACAGTGTTACTTATGTTTATATGTTAAAGTCCTTTTAAAATATCAAGCAAACAAACATAAAAGTATATAGATATATATAATTTTGCGAAAGAAAATTACAGATGCATGGTGATATAGGCAAAATATATTATGAAAGATACATATTAAGTAATTTAATAAGCTTTTTCAGATCACCTGTGTTTTTTATATCTGTCAGCAGCTCCCTTCAGAAATTTTCAAATCAGGAACTTTTCCTGTGTCGTAGAAGTTTTTTTCTGAAACTGCTGAAGTCACAGGACAAGTGGAATCAATATTTGTTTGCCATGAATGGTCAAAACATGTTTAAAGTACTTTCAGCTCATTTTCACGCTCCATATTAAGTTTGTATCCGATTAACCGTAATTGCATACTTCTAGGTTAAATAAATTAGCTTACTTCCTTACATCCAATGACAAATTGCCTGCAAAACCTTTATAAAAAAAAAGAAAAACAGCAAGTAACGTTAATTAAGATGACATTAAAAGCCCAAACTTTCATAAACAAGACCTCAAGTCAATAGTTAACCTAACTTATCTCTTATAGTTAGCATTACAGTTCAGATGCTAACAGACATTTTCTGAAGACAATAAACCATTTCTATAAAGTAAATATTCAACAAAAGTGTGTCATTTACATGAAAGAAAGTGTCAGGAACACATGTATGTACTATTTGTGTAATATTAGAAACTAAACTTACCTGAAATTTGTGAAAACAACAGTGGGAGACGTGTTTGCTACCGTGTGAGAGAGAGTTTGGTAGTGCGTGTGTGAATGAGTTTGGCAGTTTGTGAAAGAGTTTGATAGTGTGTCTGAAAGCTTTGCTAGTGTGTGTGAATGAGTTTGGTAGTTTGTGAAAGAGAGTTTGATAGTGTGTGTGAAAGCTTTGCTAGTGTGTGTGAATGAGTTTGGCAGTTTTTTTGAAAGAGTTTGATAGTGTGTGTGAGAGAGTTTGATAGAGCGTGTGTGAATGAGTTTGGCAGTTTGTGAAAGAGTTTGATAGTGTGTGTGAAAGCTTTGCTAGTGTGTGTGAATGAGTTTGGCAGTTTTTTTTAAAGAGTTTGATAGTGTGTGTGGAAGCTTTGCTAGTGTGTGTGAATGAGTTTGGTAGTTTGTGAAAGAGAGTTTGATAGCGCGTTTGTGAATGAGTTTGACCGTTTGTAATATTAGCATCTACGCCATTATTAGTCTGTTTTTTTTTTTTCTTATTCTGAGGTCACCTTAACCTCCAGATCCAGTCCATATCCAGATCAGATGGTCACTGCAGTCCCCCAGCCCAGACGGTGGATCAGCACCTAGAGACGACCTCTACAGCCCTGAATGTCAGCGGAGACCACATCAACTAGATGAGCCCCAGAGACAGATCCCCAGTGAAGACCTCTTCACCTAGACGGCCATCGGCACAAGACCACGGGAACCAGATGAGACCGCTGGGTCTGGCCAGAGGAAAACTGGCCCCCTGGTTTCTCCCAAGGTTTTTTTCTCCATTCTGTCACCGATGGAGTTTTGGTTCCTTGCTGCTGTCGCCTCTGGCTTGCTTAGTCGGGGACACTTGCTTAGTCGGCTCAGACAACTACTTAATTAAAAAGTACCCATTACTACTACCTGATTTAGTGTCACACTGGTAACTGGACCTCACATCATATTGACATATTAATACGAAATAACTCAAAATTAAAATTCGTTAGCTAATGAATGTATCAAGGCTGAACAACCACCATGTAGAACAGGGCTGGACTGGGACAAAATTTCAGGCTGGGAAATATCACACTCATCCAGGCAATCCTATATACTCACAACAAATTCTGAAACCATGGACAACCTTTTTTTTTTTTTGTATGGCCATCACATTTAAATAAATGTTTAAACCTTAGGCTGGGGCCATGCAAAATAAAAAAAAGGCTCTCTGAACTGCACCTTCACTTCCATTTTCCTGTTCAGTCTCTTCATTTCCATGATATCTCTCTGCATCTCACTTTGTGTGTGTTTGCTTTTTTCACTAATTTTCTTGTACCTGTCATTTTTCCCTTCAGCCATTTACTGTTATGAGCAGAACTGTCTCCACCTTGTTGCAAAACAACCACCTCATTATATTCTATTTGCAGTAACAATTTTAAGTTCAATTTAAAGTATCACATTATGATTAAAATCTAATCAAAATTAGTACAATATTGATTACATTATGACAATAGCTTTACATACTAAACATGTTATTGCATTATCATGAGTCATATTTTTCTCTTACCACAATTAACCATGGCCTATTACAGCAAAAGCATAGTAACCATGTTTTTTTGTTTGGCGGATTGATTACAATCTGTTTTAATTTACAACTATAGTTTACTACACATCTTATGGTTAGACTATGGTTGTGTAGCAAAACCATGGTTCATTTGTGGTTACCACGGCTGAACTATAGTAACCATGGATTTTGGGTTTAATTTTCGTAAGGGTTGTGTTGTTATCTGCCCTAGCTCCCTCTGAACCTATTATAAAACTTTTTATAACATTTGCTTGTTAAATTACTACTGTAACTTTACAGTAGATAATAATGATGTCCTTCAGCATAGAGTATTTGGAGTGATGATAGTAATTTAGTTTAGTTTAGTTTATAGTACTACTGCTGTAGTTCTGTCTTTGTTTACTTAGTTAAAGCATAGTTTGAAAATGTAAGAAATAGAAAGTACAGATATTTGTGTAAAAATGTAAGGAGTAAAAGAAAAAGTAGTCAGAAATATAAATAGTGAAGTGAAGTACTAATACCAGAAAAACCTACTTAAGTACAGTAACAAAGTATTTGTACTTTGTTACTTCCCATCTCTGCTAGTGTGTGAGAGACAGTATAGTAGCGTATCGGAGAGAGTTTAATAGTGTGTGTGAAAGCTTTGATAGTGTGAGAGATGTTATAGTAGTGTATGAGAGAGAGTTTGATAGTGTGAGAGATGTGTAGTGAATTTTGCTTTCGCCAACCTAGGGAGGTGAAATAGGGTAGTGATGGGTACTCATGTCACAGCTGACGTCATGATTCTTGGATCACGTGTCAGTTAATGTGTGGTTATGAGAACATCACATAAGAAAGATTGGTGGGATCTCTAACTTGTAGAACCTCTTCTCACAAGGAAGACACAAGTTGTAATAAAATACATTTTATTAACAAAAGATAGACAAGAGTAATCAACAACTACTAAATGAATACCATGAATGAAACAGGAATAAAGTGCATAAGATGCATAAAATGCAAGTGATTATGTTGGGTGTTTCTATGTCAGAGCTACGTTATCTGGAAAGATAAACTGTTGCTACTCTGAAACAAATAAAGTGAAGAACCTTATTATGCATCAAACAAATACGTGTAAGATTTGTTAACTGCAGTCAGCTATATAATATCTAATGTAAATTAGAAAATCATATACTGATAATATACAACAATGCCAAGGTCTCTGGAAGAGGTTTGGAAGTGATATTTACGTTCTCTGTGGTTGATGAGCAGTCCGGTGGCGGCGACTTCTTCCACTGGTTGCGCTGGTGGCAGTACAGTGGGGAAAGGAGCAGGAATCCGTTTTGACAGCCTTGAAGATGAAGAGCTGTAGGATGCTGATGTCCTGGAGCACCAAGGGTCCTAAGACCTGGAACATGCAGATGTGGCCCTGGAGTAGGTGCTGAAGGTCCTTAGCTTGGAACACGCAAGCAAAAGTACCTGAAGTGAAGGTTTGCTCGCCTTGAATGTGCCGGAGACTCAGAATGGGTGTTTCTGTTACAGTCCCTTCCCTCGTGGCTAGCAGACTCAGAACGAAGGCGATCTGTTGCAGTCCTTTCCCTTTCGGAACTCAGACTCAGAACTGTGTATCTGTTACTGTCTCTCTGAATGGGAGACTCAGAACGGAGGTGTTTCTGCTATTGTCTCACCCTCATTGCAGGGCTCAGACTCAGAACGAAGGTTGATCTGTTGCTGCCTTCCCTGTAGCAGGCCACAGACTCAGAACGTTGTTGTTCTGTTACAGTCCTGTCCTTAACAGGCGGCAGACTCAGAACATGTGTTTCCTTGACAGGCCACAGACTCAGAACGAAGGAGTGAGAGAGTTTGATAGTGTGTGTGAATGCTTTGTGTGTGCGCGAATAAACTTTGAAATATATCTTAAACAGCCTCTCATATCGTTCTACAGCTCAAGTCTATTCAGCGTAGATTCAGATCAGTTCATTATTCGCAGTTGACTGTAAAGTTCATCAGTTGTGCATGGTATGACTAATTACTACAAATGGACAACTAGTTTGCAAAAATGTTGTTGCAATATCATCACCATGGGAGTGAACTCTGTAGGTGTAAATAAAATGTGCCTACCCAATCGGATAGGTCAAGATGCATGAAGTAGGAGTCAAAACAGAATAATTTCCAGACGCTTTTTTTTTTTTTCTTTTTTTGTGCAGATAAAAAGAACAGTTATATAGATATATATATAGATATATAAAGACAATTAAAAAGATCTAATCAAAACAGAATAAAATAAAAATATTTATATACTGTTCTTTATTGACAGTTAGCATGTAAAACAGTTTGTGTGACAGTCTTAATAGCAGTTTTCATAAAAATTAAAACATAACAAAACATATAAATAAACAACATAAATATACATAAAATAATGCTTCGGCCATCGACAGCTGCTTCACCAAATGCTAGTAGAGGGTAAACGCTAAAAATGCCACCAAAAAGAACAAGGAAATCGAAGACAAAAAGAAAAAAATTGAGCTTTTTTCCACTTATAACCAAACCAAGCAGAATAACATCACACTGTGCGATTCCAATAGACAATATATTTACAAGTAAAATTGCTAGTTGTATAAAGAGTGGGTTACTACATAATAATATAACAGTGACCATTTACCAGTGTTTATGATGTGTGCTTGTGACCATGTGAAGTTAAAAGATACTAATATAAATAGTTACAGGAGAGTTAGAATAGTGGAATCAATAAATTAAGAAGTGAATTATTTAAACATAACTGGGAAAAATTAACTAATACTGATAAAGCATATGAAACATTCCTGATAATATTTAAATCTTTATATGATGAACAATGTCCTTAAAAACAATTAAAAATAAAATAATAAATGAGAAACCATAAATAATTAATGAGAAACCATGAATGACAAAGGGCTTAAAAAAGAGAATACCTTGTATAAAGAATTTATAAAACACAGAACTATTGAAGCCGATCATAAGTATAAAAGATATAAAAAATAAACTGACTAGTATTAGGAGGATAAGTAAGAAAGATTATTACAATACAATATTAAATGATAATAACAATTTTATTAAGGGAATATTATCAGGAATGGATCAAGGAACATAGCATATCCACATTATTTTACAGATAATGAGGAGACTGTAAGCAATTTGAATGATGTGGTTAATGGGTTTAATAACTTTTTTGTAAGTGTTGGACCAAAGCTGGCAGAGGAAATTGGAAATCCACAGATAGTAATAAGAGAGGTGAAGGCTATGGATTTTTTAGACACTAATCCAAATTTATTTATTTTGTCTTTTAAAACAGGTGTATTATTTAGTGTTGCGTGCCCATTCCCCAGTCTAGGGTCGGGAGTGGGAGTAACAAGTTAACTAAAGCTTAAAGAAAGCACTTGAATTGGCAAACATAATTTATTTGGGTTATCAAAATATATTGAAAGCAATAAATGTCTTCGGGAGAGGGCCTGGCCAAAACAACAAACAAAACAGAAGCTAACTAACAGGAGTACTAAATAACCTATCCAGGTAAAAGAAAAAGAAATCAACAACAAAGTCTCTCCTCACTCACTTCGCTAACCAAAAACTCTCACCCTACAGCTTCTCACTTAAACATAAGGCAAATAAACAAACAAAAAAGTTACAATACTTTTTAATGCCTTAAAGAAAAAAGTAAATTAAAGCAGTCACTCAGCTTTAGTTTCAGCACAACACTGCTTGTCAACAAGAATGCACTTTAGTATTCAAGGGTTATCAATCAACAGGGAAAAGTTCAAATTTGCACCACAACAACCATAGAGACTCAAAAAGTAACACCCAACACAAGTCTAGAGCAGGGGAGGAGTGAACCTCTCTTCACATTAGCTGTGTTTCCATTAAATTGCGAATTGAAGATACGCCTAATTGATTTCACAAAAACTCCCATATAACGCAAAAAGGTTTTACGCTCACATGAGGTGGTTTTTTAGGCAATTCGAAAAAGGAACATTTTGCAAAACTGCAATGGAAACGGCATTTTCACATTTACAGGTCACATGGCATATGTAAAAAGTCATATGATCATTCATACGCCTCTTTCGATTAAATAAAGCCAAAATCTGTCCAAATCCCACCGAAATCCATTGCCATGACATATTGTGAGAGGAACAAATTACGTTTTAGTTGCATAACATCAGTTAATGGAAACATTGTAATTTCGCAGTACTTTTTTTTATCAACATTTGTATAATATCACCAAAGTTTTGTGCAAATCTGTGATGGAAACGCGCCTATTGTTTCTTCTGCTCTTTTGTCTCGATTGCGTCTCTGCAGCACACTCTTTGATGAGCACCACCTGTGGCCAATTGCAACTGCCAAGCAAGCAGAGTGTGCGAGAGAGAAAGGGAGAGAGAGAACACACAGAGAAATACAACCGCACACAAAAGGGGCAAGAAAACACACCTCAATCATGAACATTAATGCAATACATCCTCAGGATGTAACAATAGATTGGAAAATTGTATGGAGAATTGTTAAAGGATAGTCGGTATGGATTTAGGTTGAACAGATCCACATCTATGGCATTAATGGAGTTAACTGAAGACATTACTAGTTCTATAGATAAGAAATATGCAGTGGGAGTATTTATAGATTTGCAAAAAGCTTATAAAAAAGTATAAAATATTTATTTTTGACAAATACAGAAGTGGAGGGTGAGAGTGACAATTTCAACATTGTTTCTGTTTGTCTTCCTTATCTTAATACAGTGGTTTTCAAACCGGTCCTGCGAGCACCCCCAACACTGCACATTTTCTGTGGCTTCTTCATCTATCACACCTGATTCAACTTATCAGCTCATTAGTAGAGACAGCAAGACCTGAAATGGGTGTGTCAGATATGAGAGACCTATAAAATGTGCAGTGTTGGGGGTGCTTGCAGGACCGGTTTGAAAACCACTGTATTAACAGATAGGTAAAATAGAAAGTAAATTGGAGTAGTTTTTTGTATTATGGCATGTTTGATATATCATGGCTGATTGTGATTTGGTTTTGGTAATTACTGAGGGTATCTGATAAGCCTAGGGCTTCTACTACCTTTTTATTTTTTTTTGAACGGGTTAAATACATGTTAAAATTTTTGTATTCGTTGATTTGGTTTTAGTTTATTGTTATTTCATTTGGATTTTTTTATGTGCTTTTTATGTGGATTTTTTAATAGTTTGAAATAAATAAATAAATAAATAAATAAATACCACAGCTGAGGTGAGACCCTTGAGGAAGACACCAACCCCCAAATGCTCCCTGGGCACCACAGCAAAAAACTGGCTGCCCACTGCTCTGTGTGTGTGTTTTCTACTCACTGATGTGTGTGTGCATTTGGATGAGTAAAGGCAGAGCACATGAAAAATCTACTAAATTAGAAACTCATCCATGTTGCCATATAGACATTTTAAGAAGCATCACATTCCATTGATCAGTCAGATCAGTCCCATTGATATGAGCAGACTTAAATAGTAATTCACTCATAAACAAGTACACACATTTTCTGATATCAGACGAAATTTAAAGATATATTATGCATACCACTCACAGAACTGTCTTCAGCTTATAACACGGATCTTAAGAGCACAGAGCTTTTTCACTCCTAAGTCTGCTGGATTATCAGACAGATTCAGTTCTCTCAGGTGTGAAGGGTTTGATCTCAGAGCTGAACCTATAGCAGCACAACCTTCATCTGTGACGCCACAACACCTAAAGCTGCAAAAAACAATGACACACTCTTCACTCTCTCAGTTCAAGTTTAGATATTCAACTTATCATGAGTGCACCAACTGCATGGGTCATTACCATAATATCTCCAGTTTACAGTGAGAATTCTCCAGTCCAGCACAGAGCTTTTTCACTCCTAAATCTCCTAGTTTATTCATTGACAGATACAGTTCTGTTAGGTGTGAGGGGTTTGATCTCAGAACTGAAGCCAGAGCAGCACAACCTTCATCTGTGACACTGCAATCAATTAGCCTGGAGAAAACAATCACACACTCTTTACTCTCTCAGTTTAGTTCAGCAATCATTTTTTTTATCTGTTTATATTTTTTTATTTTGTTTTATTTTATTTATTTTAACTTTATGTAGACTATTTGTGAGCAGTTTAATAAAAAATGCAGATGCAGACTAGTGGGTAGAGATTCAAATCAATTACTTTACCTAACTCTGTATGAGGCAAGAAAAGAAAAGAAAAGAAAAGAAAAGAAAAGAAAAGAAAAGAAAAAAAGAAAAGAAAAAGATGGGAAATAGTTATAGACCAAAGGGTTGAGAAATTATAAGCAGAAGTAGAAAACGTAAAACATGAGGAGGCCCTTGACCACAGAGTTGATCAGAGGTCAGCTCAGTTTGGCAAAGTTGATTTTTTTTTTATATATATAAATATATAGCACACTATCATCTTTGATTTGCTATTTGGATAGTATAGAATAAGTGCATAGCAAAAAGCATATTTGTAGACAAGTGAAATAGTTTTTGAAGTAGACCTGGTCAGGGAAAGAGAGATCGTAGTGAGGCTTGTTTGGGACAATTCTGCCAAGTTTGGGGTCTCTACGCTTTACTGTCTTTGGTGCCCATACACTTTTAAGGCCAAGAACAAGCCAGAACAAATCAGAACAAACACAATAGGGTTCCAGCACCTAGAGTGCTCAGGCCCCTAAAAATTTGGACAAATACACAAGGATTTCAATAATAACACACAGTATTAAGTGTATGCAAACTTTTGCAATTCACAACAGTACTACAAGACATGCGTGTGCATTCCTATGCTTGTAAACAAGGCGCAGCGTATGCGTGTTCTACATCAAAACGCCAGCTACTATTCACATACAGTATCACATGAATGCATCATGTTACTTTTGAGAATGGCAGTGGAGACTGACTGTAGGGGAAGAAATTGTTGAATAAAGATTTTTTTGTTTTCTTTGTGCACAAAAAAGTATTCTTGATGTCCTTACTACATTTCTGGGCCTTAAACGTGATAGTTCCCTTGCTGTCAATGGAGGACCAGAAAGCGCTCCGATTTCATCAAAAATATCGTAATTTGTGTTCCGAAGAACAACGGTTTGGAATAGCATGAGGGTGAGTAACTAATGACTGAGTTTTCATTTTTGGGCGAACTATCCCTTTAAGGAGACATTCAAATTGAGTAGTGTTAAGGGGGCTCCAAGAACAGACTTGATGTATGTTAATTATGCTGATAAATACCACTTTTTATTTCTGAATCTGGTAATACTAATCAAATTTTCATATGCATTCAAGGAAATTGAATTAGATAGAAATAAGCATGGTATGTCATTTGTTCTGATTTGGAAAGCAACATATGAACAACTGCCTAACTTAGTATTAAGTTACAAACAGTTATGGTTTGAGTGAATTTTCTGAAAGTGTGGTAATTTGATAACACAAAAGACTCTGCTCACCTCAGTATCTCCAGTTTACACTGAGGATCCTCCAGTCCATCAGAGAGCTGCTTCACTCCTAAATCTCCTAGTTTATTCCATGACAGATCAAGATATCTCAGGTGTGAGGGGTTTAATCTCAGAGCCAAAGCCAGAGCAGCACAGCCTTCATTTTTGATAACACAACCCCACAAACTGAAAAAGAATATAAATAAATAAATAAGTAAGTAAATAAAACATTCTTCACTCTCTGAAGCAAGTACTGGTCTTTGTTCAGAAAGTCATATGCTATATTTTAAATAGGAATGGACAGAAATTTGCAGAAACTGTAATTTCTTGCAAAAATGCCCAGAACTGATGGAACCCTTAGTTGGGCTGAATTGGAATGTCCTAAGCCCTTGATCACTTGAAATCCACTACGTAGCCGATTTATTATTTACTTAAAATTAATGCAGTATTTTATATGTATATAGGTGTATAGCAAAAGTTATAATTATAGCAATATATAAACATGAATGAACATCACAAACATGCCCTGCTCTGTAGTTTTGCATTCTTAATGTGTCTTCATGAATGTATTGATCTCTAGCCCCCAAGATCCACTTTCTTGTAGAGTTTAGCTGTAATCAAGGCACTCAGGATTAATTACAACTTACTTACATGCCTGCCTTTGATCAAGATTGGAGCTAAACTCTGTAGGAAAAAGGATTTTGACAGCCAGAGTTGAGGGCGTCTGCTTTATACAATAGCACCTCTTTAAAATAAGTTTCCCACTTTATTAATCCCACAGGGTGAAATTACAATGGGGCTTGAAACAACACACAACAGACATACACTTATTCATAAAACAAAACAATAATAATAATAATAAATAATAATAATAATAATAATAATAATAATAATAATAATAATAATAATAATAATAATAATAATAAACCACAGCATAAGAAATGCAAACACTACAAAAATGAATTCATGTAGATACCTATAAATAATAAATAACACATTGAATTTTTTTAAGGATCCTTAAAGTCAAATGGCCTCTAGAAATGTAAATTTACACTGCCCGGCCAAAAAAATAAAATAAAATAAAAAAATAAATCACCGCCTGGATTTTACAAAGCAAATAGGTGAGAGCATACCATTGGATAATTACTGCATGGATGATTATGTTACAGTTGGCAACAAGTTATTTTACCCTAACTGATGCAGTGAGTAGCTTCTCATTTCTTAAACAACCATGTCGGAAGACACATCCTGTGGTTGTGGAAAAGATGTTAATCGTGATAGGCGACTACTTCAATGTTTGGTGAAATCAAATCTTAAAAAAAAACAACAGTAGAACTCACAGCTATGTTTAATAGTGAAAGTAAGAGCATTTCCACACGCACAATGTGAAGGGAACTCAAGGGATTGGGCTTAAACAGCTTTGTAACCTCAAGAAAACCACTTATCAGTGAGGCTAATCTGAAAAAAGCTTCAATTTGCTAGGGAGCATAAAGATTGGACTCCAGAGCAATGGAAGAAGGTCATGTGGTCTGATGAGTCCAAATTTACCCTGTTCCAGAGTGATGGGCACATCAGGGTAAGAAGAGAGGCGGAAGAAGTGAAGCGCCCATCATGCCTAGAGCCTACCGTACAAGCCTGTGGGGGCCGTGCTATGATCTGGGGTTGCTGCAGTTGGTCAGGTCTAGGTTCAGCAATGTTATGTGCCCAAAGAATGAGGTCAGCTGACTACCTGAATATACTGAATGACCAGGTTATTCCATCAGTGGATTTTTTCTTCTCTGATGGCATGGGCATATTCCAAGATGACAATGCCAGGATTCATCAGGCTCAAATTGTGAAAGAGTGGTTCAGGGAGTATGAGATATCATTTTCACACTTTTTTCACACTTTTTTTTTTTTTTTTTCTTTTTTTTTGGACGGGCAGTGTATAATAGTTAGTAGTACATTTCAAACTTCTAAGCTGCCTACCAAACAGCATTATTTCAAATTTTCCTCATCACTTGCTGCTAATAAAACTCAGAAAAACTCTGCAGTGGCATTTTGCAAGTGTTTCTTGGTCTTTAGAGGAAGTGATGGAAACAAAAAAAAGGATATACTCTAAATTATCTCAATAAAGGTGCTATTAAAGTTTGATATGAAAGTAGTTGATTTATATTCAGGAATGTTCATCACAAAGTTTTTCAAATAGTTTTTAGAAAATAAAGTGAAAAAGTAGAAAAACATCAAGGGACCTCTAGCAAATAAATCTCAAATGTCTCAAAAGACGTGTCATAGTGTGAAATCATGAAAACTTCCTATATTCAGTTAAAATGTGTATTAATTGATGGAGTAAGTGTATTTACTGTAAACTGTTACCTCAGTTTGTTCAGTTTACAGTGAGGATTACCCAGTCCAGCACAGAGCTTCTTCACTCCTGAATCTCCTAATTTATTCTTAGACACACACAGTTCTCTCAAGTGTGATGGGTATGATCTCAGAGCTGAAGCTATAACAGCACAACCTTCATCTGTGACACCACAACACCTAAATCTGCAGAAACAATGACACACTAATCAGTTCAAAAGACAATGTCAGAACTCACTCCCATAAATTTTTGCCAACAGTCCCAGAGTCTTGAACACAAACATGATGTGAAAAAACAAAACAAAAAACAGAACGGATCCTATGGCAGGCAATAAATAATGGAGCATGTGAAGGAGATATGTGGGGGCAACGCTGTCCAATATCTCCATTAATTTTGCCTTGTAGTAATTTAATGTGTATACATTTTGAAAGCATTGAATCACTATGGAAATTGTGATTTATTTGATTCTTAGTGTTTAAAATCAATTACTGTCCGAAATTAGCGATTCACGGTTTAAAAATCCATGTTTCAAGATTGATGCAAATGCATTGTCAGAGTTTGTAATCAGTGCATTGAGAAAACAAGTGAATTGTTACACCCCTATATCAGATAAAATGGGTTAAATAAACCGCAAAATAAGCCTTAAAAGTTAACAGTGCATTCATATACATTTTCAATTTTCAGAGTACAAATGCAAGTTGCTAATATATTTGTGCATTAAACTAGTGCAATCATGTAGTGAAAAATGTCTGGTAAGCTTACAAAACCACGTAGGATATATGTTAATTTTGTTGCATCTGATTGGTTACAAGTCCGACTCGCTAACTATTAGGCCACAACTGCCCCTGACACCTTTAATTAAATGAGAAATATGAAATAAAAAAATAAAAATAAATAAATAAATAAAAATAAAAAAAGTGAAAGAAAATTATATTTATTGATACTTACTCTGCTGATCTGGATTCTTTAATTACAGGGAGAAGTTTCATAAGAACCTCATCTGCTGCATTCATCTCATCTTGGCCAATGAATTGATTCAGATTAAAAACATCCATCTTCTGCTCTGAGGTCAGCAGAACAAAAACTAAAGCAGACCACTGGGAGGAAGAGAGTCTGGTTTCTCTTATTTTACCAGATTTAAGATACTGTTGAATGTTCTGCACAAGGGAAAGGTCACCCAGTTCATTCAAACAGTGAAACAAATTGATGGATCTCTCTGGAGAGGATATGCCACTGATCTTCATCCTGATGTACTTAATTATTTCCTGTTCACTGTAAGGGCTTCTTCCTGTATGTGCCAGTAGGATCTGTAAGAGAGCCTGATTGCAATCCAGTGAGAGTCCTAAAAGGAAACGAAGGAAAAGATCGAGATGTCCATTTTGACTTTCCAAAGCCCCATCCACAGCTCTCTTATGCAGATCTGATAATAAAACCACTTCTTTATTGGCTTCTTGAGTTGTTTCAGTAATTTGCCCAAAGACATTTATGTTGAGCTTTGTAAAGGAGAGATGCACATAGAGAGCTGCTAGATGTTCCTGAATGCTCAGATGAATGAAACAGTACACTTTCCCCAGGTACAGCCCAAACTCCTCTCTGAAGATCTGAGTGCACAATCCGGAGTACACTGCTTCTGTCACATCAATGCCACATTCTCTCAGGTCTTCCTCATAAAAGATCACATTGCCTTTCATAAGCTGCTGAAAAGCCACTTTCCCCAGTTTGAGGATCATGTCTTCATCTGTTACCTTCTTCTCATAGTCCTTTTCATGTTTGATTTTGGTCTGAATGATCAGGAAATGTGTGTACATTTGAGTGAGAGTCTTGGGAATCTCTCCACTTTCTGCTTCACACAGCATCTTCTCTAGAACAGTGGCTGAGATCCAGCAGAACACTGGGATGTGGCACATGATGTAGAGGCTCCTCGATGACTTCAGGTGTGAGATGATCCTGTTGGCCAGACTCCGATCCCTGCTTCTCTTCCTGAAGTATTCCTCCTTCTGTGGCTCACTGAAGCCTCGTACCTCGGTCACTCGATGGACACACTGAGAGGGAATGACATCAGCTGCTGCTGGTCTGGAGGTGATCCAGATGAGAGCAGAGGGAAGCAGATTCCCCACAATGAGGTTCATCAGTAGCACATCCACTGAGGCTGATTCAGTCACATCACACAACCTCACATCACTTTGAAAATTCAGAGACAGACGACACTCGTCCAGACCATCAAAGATGAACAACACTTTATATTCATCACTGGATATTTCCATTTCTTTAGTTTCACGGAAAAAGACATGAAGAAGGTCTGAAAGATTGAGTATTTTGCCCTTCATCAGATTGAGCTCTCTGAAAGGAAGTGGAAATATGAGCTGGACATCCTGATTCTCTGTCCCTTCAGCCCAATCCAGGATGAACTTCTGCACAGAGACGGTTTTTCCAATGCCAGCGACTCCCTTTGTCAGCACAGTTCTGACGGCTTTGTCTTGTCCAGGTAAAGGTCTAAAAATGTCATTGCATTTGATGGCTGTGTCCTCTGTTGCTGCTCTCCTGGATTGTCTCTCAATCTGTCTTACCTCATGCTCATTACTGATCTCTCCACTCTCACTCTCTGTGATGTAGAGCTCTGTGTAGATCTCATTCAGGATTGTTGGGTTTCCCTGCTTTGCTGTTCCTTCATACAGACAATGAAACTTCTTCATCAAATTTGATTTGAGTGCATCACAGGCATCAGCATGTTGAGGGTCACTGAAAGAGAATCAAAACATATTGTTAGTGAATAAAAAATAAAGACATAAAGTTATGAGGTACAGCACAGGCCACTGTTCAAAGTTCATCTTTTAAAACCATGGGGAAAATGTTACTGTGCTTTTTTTTTTTTTTTTGGTTGCATCATATTATATAAACTGAAAATATGTTTAAAGTGAAATAATTTGGAATTTAGTATTAATGTTTTGAACATTTTTGAAAATCAAACATTTACAAAATCAAATGCCTTTATTGTGTTCACCACACCATTTTACCTAAAATCAAATGATATCCTTTTATCTCCAATGTGCAATGAATTTACAGTTGATGGATTACTCTCTGTAGACACACAGCTAGGATCCAGTGAGTCTGATCTTTTCCGCTTACTTGGTCTTAAAAGGAGAAAGAAAAGAATTTAGCTTTGCATCCATTCAGCTTAATAGCAAATAGACAATAATTCATTACATTTAAAGAATTAATTTGTAATAAGATCATGCAATTTTTTTAAAAGTATGTCTTGAAAAAAACCTTCTGTGTGCAGAATGAATTCCTTCACTGATTCAGATCTCAAGTTGACAGTTTAACAGATGAGCCCAAGCCTCCATTACGGATTTAAAAACATCACTTTAGTAACAACAGCTTGTGTTCCTTCAGTTAAACTGACTGCATGCATTAATGCATTGATTTTGGTTGGCTCAAGTCAATATATATCATGTAGCTAATATCACATTTTTGCATAAATGGCCCATTGTAGGGTGACCACCTGGCAATAGATCTGTTGCAGAACACTGGATGTGATTTTTTGGGACAATGCGGGACAAGTGTAAGACAGATACAGTTTATACTGTTATGTTATGCAAATACTGATTTACATCTGTTGTCATGCACTGATTTATGTTTCTGAGCACGCAAATGTAAGCGAGAGAAAGTGCATACTTTTTGTGTCTACCTGTGAGAGAAGAGATTTGTACTTGCGCATTACAATAATGCACTCTAGACATTTGTCATTAAAAAACACCATAGAAATCACCTCAAACAAACTATTAAAATAAGAAGAAAGTCGCATCTGAAAGCTGCATCGATTTTTTAAATTAATAATATGAATGGAGAACATTGTGTTTTTCCGTGTGCGCTCGACCATTTCTGTCGGTGGTGCTAGATCAGATTTTTTTTTAGCAAGTAACTTTAAGGAGTCACTTCTATCTGTTGTATCTTTAGAAATAAGCTTTGTTTGGACAAAAATTAGAAGACAATTCACAAAATACAGCAAATAAAGTAACATTATAACCCCTTTATAAAATATTTTACCTAAAACCAGGAGAAATGCTTTCATTTTTAAAGTCAGGTAGAATCTCAAATGACTTGTCGCTCTTCACAGACACGCAGCTGGGTTCTGGTGGGTCTGATCTCTTCTGCTGGACTGGGCTTCTGTAAAACAAACACTTCTTTAAAAACCATGTGGACATGTTTATCATCACATGTTTGTGACTGAATTTTAAATATTCAAATAAAACATTCCTGTTAGCTTTACAATTTGCACAAGACTTTTTATCAAAAAACTAATCCACCTTAAGCAAACGTCTTAGAGAAAAAATGTTTTTAAAAATGCCAGTTTCATATGCGTTTGGCCAATCAGAGTACACTTATGTGATTGCTAATTCCTATGAAACTGTTTTTGACCCCACTACGAAGTAGGAGCTAATTTAGTCCCCCAAACAAAGTTCAGAGTTCCTGCTGCCAAAGCGAATCCAACCAGAAAAAAAGCACACTGCTGACTTGTTCTTAGAACTGAGTTCTTAAGTTCTTAACCACACAGTGCGAAAGGCCCCATAGTGGAGACTGAACAGGACACTCAAGAACATTCTATGACTGATCCTGAACCAAGCTTAAGTAGATTTGGATGTATACTTTCAGATGACTGTCCTGCTGGAAAGTCCATTGATCATTAACTTCAGTCTTTGCACCAAAGGCATCACATTTCTTGCCACAATGGCCCGATACTTCAAAGAATCCATTATGTCCTTCATACAGTCATGATTTCCACTTCCTGCAACAGTGAAACACTGTCATAAAAGGACTAATCCACGTCCAAGTTTGAGGATGGAGATGGTGTTCTTCTGCTCATACATTTTGCCTTTTTGCACCAGACATGCCACTGATCCATGGGTCCAAAAAGTCCAGTTTGGTCACATCACTCCATAAAACGTTCTTCCAGAACTCCACAGGTCTATCCAAATGAATTTTAGCATGTTCAGGTCTGCCTTTTTTTTCTTCTTGGTCAAGAATGTCATTCGGCAAGATGCCCCAACATGAAAGCCATGCTTGTCTAATGTTCATCTTTTGCTCTGTATTGAAATGTTTTTCCACATTTCAGTGGGTCATCGTGAAAGTCTTTGGCTGTACACTGGAGGTTTTTCACAACTGTTCTGATCAAACATTTTATGATATTGTGCTTTTTCTTCAACACCCTCAAAGGTTTTCTGTACAACACATTTTAAGCTAATGAATAAGGCAGCCAGCTGTCTCTCTAGGAACTTTTAACCCTTTCATACATGAATTTAAAATATTCTAGCTGAGGCCCCAGGGTGAGTTTTTTTAGGCGACTGTTATTTTAGAATGTAGCGGCTTATTGTTTCCACGGTGATGCGTCATACTTGTCACGTGACACAACGCAGCCACACTAGCGCTGTATCAATTTTATATCACCTTTCCTTTTTTTATTATTAATATTCACAAGCATGCTCACTATATTATGAAATATCTGATATTCAGATTCTGAAATATGTGCAAATAAATGTATTTGGAACTTTAAAGTTGATCTATGCCGGGTGATGCCTGTGAATCAGGGCCCGTATTCACAAAACATTTTATCTTACCACTAAAAGTTCTCCTAAATAGCAGTAAAAGTTTTTAGCTAAGAGTTTTCTCCTAAAACCTATTAACAAAGCTGCTGAGACAAACTTTTACTAAGAAATAGAGAGAAGTTTTAAGCTAAGAGTAGGGGGGGGGTTGACCTCGTTACTATGGATGATGTCAGCATGCTCATTAACCATGCACACAGTGATTGGCTGATAGGGGAGGGATCTCTGTCAGACATTTATAGAAATATTGTTGTAAATGTTACCATATTCAAATAAAGTTTTAAAAAGTTAGTAAAAATGTTGCCACATTCAAATAAAGAATTTAAAATGCAGGGCAAGTGTCACTTATTAAACAAGTTTTCAAATGATTGATAGCCTTTACATGTGTGCTTCTTATAATAAACGATTAGCTGATATGCATGTAAACAGACTTTTTTTAAAGGGCTTTTTATGCTTTTAATGACACAGAATAGCGGAGAACTGACACAATATCGTTGGGTGAAGGGGGGGGGGCAGCAAAACACTTCGAAACGGGAATCAAACTCGGGTCACCTTTAACACAGTTACACTATATGTCGACGCACTAACCACTAGGCTATCAGTGCTTACATAAAAAGCTTTTTTATTAACACAATAGAATAATCATGGCTGATAGCGAGATACACAACATAAAACAAAACCAAACTGGATGTAAGAACAGCTGTTACTTCTTGCCCAACGTATTAATGAAAACAAAGATATAATCAAATGAAAATTTGGAGCTGGGATAACCTGCAAGACTAAAACAAGTTGTGTGGGAATGTGTATGTGTCAGGATTATGTTCTGTTTGTCCTGCTTTCCCTAGTGTTTTTCCCCTTTTGTTTCTTGTGTTTTGGTTTAGTCCGTGTTTCCCCCCTTAGGTTTTGTTTCACTTGGTATAGTCTTGCCCATATTTGTACTTCCCCTTATTATCTCGTTTGTGACCACTCCCTTGTCTTTGTGTATTTAAGGTCTGTTTGTTCCACTAGGTTTT
>JAHKKF010485238.1:0-16256 GCA_019740295.1 Labeo calbasu | reverse complement strand
GGTGTTTGATGTTTGCATGTTCACTTTGCAAAGACTGGGTCGGTACTGCTGCAGTTATGTAGGATGATTTTGAAATGATTTTTGAAGTTGAGGGAGAAAATACGATTCTAGTTTTTCAGCATACCCTAATTGTCTTGAACCAGAATACACAGAGTTCATGCAGAGCAAGACAAGACGAGTGTTTGAGATTGAAAAAAAAATTTTTTTTTTATTTTATTTTATTTTTTAAAAATAAAAATAACCGATCGTTTCACTAGATAAGACCCTTCTTCCTCGGCTGAGATCGCTTACAACCGCATTTGGGATCGTTTGAAGCCACATTTAAACTGCATTTTGAAAGTTCAAACTCAGGGCACCACAACAGTCCATTACATGGAAAAAAATCCTGAAATGTTTTCCTCAAAAAACAAAAAAAACAAAACATAATTTGTTTATGACTGAAGAAAGAAGGACATGAACATCTTGGATGACAAGGGGGTGAGGACATTATCTGTAAATTCTTATTCTGGAAGTGGACTCCTTTAATAGTTTTTGCCCTAACAAAGGAAGTCGGTAGGTTCCAATTCCAAAACAACTTCAGCAGACAGTTTTCAAAATATCACCTTTTGTGTTCCATATTATAAAATAAAATAAAATAAAATGTACGTAAATACATACATACAGGTTTGGAACATTGGTGTTATTGTTAAATAAAACTTAAAACTACTAAAAAACAAATATACTTAAAATAAAATAAATGAGAAACGACAAATGTTGTCTCGGAAATTAACTAAAATAAAATGTTTAAAATAAAAAAAATAAATGAAGGAAAATGACAAAGACAATTAGTAAAACTTGGACTAAATTTAAAAATGAAAAATAAAAAAATATATATTAAAAAATAAAATAAAATAAATAAATAAAAGCAATGTAATAAATTGTATCTTCCTTCTGGCAAAATTGAATCATATCACAATTTTGAAGGGTGAATATTCTACAAGATCAAACCAGGTACATCTGCATAAATATAAGGGTATGATGTTCAGAGAAGCTTTAACGCAGCAGTAGTATGTGTGCTGGAGCAGGTGTGTTTGTGTGAACTCCGGTGTCATTTCCTGACCTCATCTCTCCTCTGTCTCTCTTTCTCCATTTACTTTCCATTTTATTCACTGTCCAATCCATTAAAGTCGTAAAAGCCCATAAATGAATACATTAAAAGTAAAGCTTGCTCAAGCAAGTATCCAGTTTTTTTTTTTTTTCTGTAAGCATCCAAAGAGCGTCCGACTCTTTTCCCCTGACACCCAATCAACTGAAGAGAAAAAAAAAAAAAAAAAAAAAAAAAGGAAGTTAAGTGATTATTAACTCACCCTCATATCATTACAAATCTCTTTCCAAATATCTCTCTCTTCTTTTGAATGCAGAGAGAGACTTTTGGACTTTTTTGCGCATATATAAATCCTGATAAACAACCTTAGAGTTCCAAATGCTGCAGAGAGTTTTTTTTTTTTACACACCCAGCACATCGGAATCAAGTGCGTCACCAGCGTACTGAGGCACTGTGTGTTGTACCTTTGTGTTTTGTGACCAGAATCTCAGGGGAGATACCCAACATCAGATGGAACACTATTCAGAGAACAAGGTTTGTTCCTGAAAGCCTCAGATAGAATATGTGTCTATGTGCGGGCGGTTGCGCGAGAGACTCACACGTGAGGACAGAGTGACGCCAGTCGGGTCTTTCTTCAATGGCGACTTGTCACGGTGCCAAAAGCCTCACAGAAGAAGCTCTGTCATTGAAGTGGGAGCGAGCCCTCGAGGGGAGGGTGTCCCCTTTTACCAGTCAAACAGCTCCGCTAGGATGAATTTAAATTGTTTTAGCTCAGCTTTGAAGGAGTACTAAAGCTAGACACTGTTTTTAGAAGCAAGCTTAAGGATGTTGGATTGCATTCGCAAATAATTACCTTTAAGTTTCGTAATTACGTGAGTCAAAAGCATTCTTGTGCTAAATGTCCACTGGATTCACAACAGGTGTGTATGCATGTTAATTTCTTAGACTTGTTAGACTCCTGTTAATGAATTTGGATTATTCTGGACAATGGGCGAGGAGCATAATACACACCCAGATGATCTCCATGTAAGGGCTTGTTGCACACCATCTTCTGTAGAGCCATTCATCATCATCATCAAAGATCTTTACAGACACTAGTGCTATTCTCAAAAGAAGTCGAAAAACAAACACCACATCTGTTGAATTTAAGGAGAATCTATCCCAGGTCAAGATATAATGATTTTCATAATTAAAAAAAAATAATAATAATAATCCAATTAATTAATAGTTTTATTAAAGTTCCATGGTATGGTTTGTTTTAATTATTTCTTTGTTAAAATTTTATGCTCATTTTTGTTTATTTATTTTTACATTTAAAATGGTTTTGTTTGTTGATTTTGTTTATCACTTTGGTATGGAAGTTAATTTCCGCAATTTGATAAAACAAATAAAAAAATCTAATTGTGACTTTTTGTCTCGCAATTTTAACTGATTTTCTTAAAATTGTGTGATATAGACTTTAAATTGCGAGAAAACTTAGAGTTGAGAGATTTAAACTTGCAATTACGAATTATTACGCCAGAATTGTGAGATATATAAAATCTTGCAATTGTGAGAAAAAAGTCAGAATTCCAATATACAAGCTTGCAATAAAAAAGGGTAGACTTTTTATCTCAAAATTCTGACTTTTTTCTCACAATTGCAAGTTTATATCACACAATTCTGACTTTTTTTTACTCAGAATTGCATGATATAAATTTTCTGTTGGGAATTAAGTTAGAATTGTGTGATATAAACTCGCAATTGCGAGAAAATAAAAAATCGTAATTTCACGTTTTATTATGTTTATATCTTGCAAGACTTCATTTCTCAGAATTTTGTTTATATCTCGCAGATCT
This sequence comes from Labeo calbasu, assembly GCA_019740295.1. Lineage (NCBI taxonomy): Eukaryota > Metazoa > Chordata > Actinopteri > Cypriniformes > Cyprinidae > Labeo > Labeo calbasu. The sequence continues at coordinate 13,334 of JAHKKF010485238.1, read as the reverse complement.
AACTTTATAATTTGCAACTGCGAGTTTATATCACACAATTCTGACTTCGCAATTGCAAGTTTTTGTCGCAATTCTGACCTTTTCAGAATTGTGTGACATAAACTTGCAATTGCAAGAAAAAGGTAAAACGATCTGTTATTTTCTTGGTCAGAACTTCTGCAGTGATGTAGGATGATTTTAAAAGTTGGAGGAGAAAATGAGATGGGAGTTAAACTTGTAATTCTGAGAAAATATCAGACAGAAAATTGGGCATTATAACTTGCAATTCAGTGTTTATATCTCACAATTCTAAGAAAAACAAAACAAAACAAAAAAAACCTGAGATATTTTGAGGTATAAACTCGCAATTGCGAGAAAAAAAGTCAAAATTCTGATATGAAAACTCGCGACTTTTAATCTTGCAGTTCTCACTTTTTTTTGCAATTGCAAGTTTATATCACGCAGTTCTGACTTTAAAGTTCGCAATTGCAAGTTTACATCTCACAATTCAGATTTTTTTTCCCCAGAATTGCATGATATAAATTCGCAAGTGTGAATTATAAAGTCAGAATTGTGTGATATAAACTCACAATTACGAGAAAAAATGTTGCAGTTACCCTTTTTTTATTGCGAGTTTATATCTTGCAATTCCTGACTTAATTTCTCAGAATTGCGAGTTTATATTCCGCAATTTTGACTTTATAATTCGCATTTGCGAGTTTATATCACACGATTCTGACTTTCTTTTTAAGAATTTTCTAAGAAACCGATTGGACGTTATAACTTGCAATTCTGAGTTTGTATCTCACAATTCTGAGAAAAAAAAATAAAAAATAAATCATAATTAGAATTCTGATACACAAACTCGCAGTAAAAAAGGTAGTTTCGACTTTTTTTCTCACAATTTTGACTTTTTTTTTTCAGGATTGTGATATATACTCACAAGTGAGGGGAAAAAATGTCGCAATTACCCTTTTTTTAATGCGAGTTTATATCTTACAATTCTGAGGAAAAAAGTCAGAATTGCAAGATGTAAACTCACAATTGTGAGGGAAAAAAGTCAGAATTGTAACAAAAAGTTGCAATTAACCTTTTTATTTTTTTATTCGGTGGCTAAAGTGGGCTTCCATAATTTGGTTTATTTATTTTAATTCCAACTGTCCATCCAATATTTATATTTCTTTATCCATACATCCATCATTTATAATTATCTATCCATCCATAATTTATATGAATTTATTAACCCATCCATCCATCCATCATTTATATGTATTTATTTATCTGTCTCTTATTTATATTTGTCCATCCATTCATCCAGTTTATATTTATCCAACCATTCATCCATCCATCCAGTTTATATTTATCCGCCCATTCGTCCATCCGTCCTTCTGTATTGTAGTTTTATTTATTTACATTTGGTTCTTTATATTTGTTGTATGGTTTTTGTTGGTTCTTATGTTGTATATACATTTAGAATCAGTTTGATTGCAAACTGATTGATGAATCATGATTTAATGCACATGTGTATGTACAGTTGGTTAATGAATAGCAGCCATTGTAATCAGACTTGACAGGAAGTTTTGCATTACATCAAGATTTTGACGTAGAAACACATTTCGACAACTGTGCAAATAGATTGAGACCAAAAAGGCCCTTTGTTATGAACATCTGATGGTACAAAAGGCCAGTCAATTAGGCTGCAAGTTCACCAGTGCAGTATTTAAAGAACACAAAGCAACATTGATCTGCAGCTCCGTAATGAAATTATCTGCAGTGCTTTGGAGAGAGCCCAGCACAAGTCTTGGATACAGAATGTTTGTCTAGACCAGCAACGCAGGGAAAGCCACAGCCTAAAATGAATTTCGATCTGGAGCACGGCTCCGCTCCACTGACGCTCACAATCACATTTGTCTCCCCGTCCTGCTAAAGATGATCAAGTAGCTTCCTTTCTTTGCAATGGGCGGATGTCTTGTCCAGACGTAATACAGCACAGATTAGGATGATGTTTTTGTAAAGACAAGACACAAAAGAGCAGGGAAAAGAGGGAGGGCATTCAGAGGATGAGGACCTAAATTCACTTGAATATACAATGGAGTAGTGTAAAATGTTCTGTAGGTTAAGCTTTACAGTATATTTTGATATGTGGGACACAATAGACTAAAATTAATTAATTTTTTTTTTTTTTTTTTTAATTGTTGTATTGGTTGATTAAAAATGTGTTGACCCATAGTTTTACGTTCTCAAACTTCCTTTGAAGGCAGGTCATTTTTTTTTTTTTTAATTTACATAATGATTGAGGTTAAATGAAACTCAGTGTCTGTAGACAACATCTCTTCATCATGTTGTTCTTTGTGATCTGTGGAATTTTCAATTTCACAATAACCAATAATTCTTAAGTAAATAATGCAATTAAACATTAGCATATAGGTTTCAAATTGTTTCAATTAAGTAAACATTGATGTAGAAAAATGACTAAAATTAGAACTTACACAGCTTAAAACTTGCACAGCAAAAATACAGATTAATAAAACATTTTGAATAAATATTAATATATGAGAATGGACCATTTCAGTGTGGTTTGTGTATAAAAATAAAATAAAATAAAATAAAATAAAATATAATAACACTTAAAACACTTAAAATAAAAAAAAAAAATAAATAACACTTCAGCGTGGTTTGTGTTAAAATAAAATAAAATAAATATTCCTGACTTAATTTTTTTAGAATTGTGAGTTTACATTTTGCAATTCTGACTTTAAAATTCGTAATTGTGAGTTTATATCTAGCAATTCTGACTTTTTTCCCCCAAATTGTGATATAAACTCACAATTGCAAGAAAAAATGTTGCAAGTACACTTTTTTTTTTTTATTGCGAGTTAATATTTTGCAATTCCTGACTTCATTTCTCAGAATTGTGAGTTTATATTTTGCAATATAGAAAAATGTAAAAAAAAAATGACATTTGATGTAGAAAAATGACTTAAAAAAAGGAACTTATACAGCTTAAAAAATGCATCTTAATAAAACATTTTTAATAAATATTAAAAAATTAGAATGGACCATTTCAATGTGGTTTGTGTTAATAATAAAATAATATAAAATAAAATAGTTCTGACTTTATTTCTCAGAATTGTGAGGTTATATTTTGCAATTCTGACTTTAAAATTTGTAATTGAGAATGGACCATTTCAATGTGGTTTGTGTTCAAAATAAAATAATAAAATAAAATTTAATTAAATTAGATTAAACGTAAAACTTAAACTTTATGCTGTCGCATTAGTCCTCAGCATGAAAATGAGGGAATAACAGTTTGTCCAGTTTGCATAAAATGTGTCGTCTAGACTTGCCTCTGACCAAAAGAAAAAAACCTTGGACACATCAGGGCATTGCAAATTTAATTAACTTCCAGTACTAGGGAGCACTATAAAATTAACCCGAAGCACTGCATCCTCAGCGTCCACAGAATATATGCGAAAATTGTAATAATTATGGTCCATTTGTATGCTTTAACTTTTAAGTATTGCTGCTTGTGGCTACATTTGTGTATAACAAATTTGGTGCTGCATGCTTGCCTGCTAGGCTTCAAATGTAGGAGTGTTAATGCAAAGAGGAAAAAAAAAAAAATCTGAGCTAATTAACTGCATGCTACAGATATTGTATATATTTTATATGAGAGTTTTATATGAGAATAAGCCATTAAGAACTTGGTCTTTCATGGTTATTAAACCTGTATGCGCTTTCACAAAGACACAGACCTGCATTTGCACATTTCTTTCTCTCATATGTCTTGATGTTGCAGCAAAGACGTATGTAACAGATCTGTGCATTAGAGCTAAGACAGAGCCTGATCACACATCAGTCACACAGACATCTACCAGAGTAAATGACATCTTCTTCACCCTGGCTCTCAGCATCTGCAGATCTGCGTTGAGCGATGATTGAGTTTGTGCGATGGTCTGGGGGCCTGAGGCACAGCCTGATGCCGGAAACACAGATTGAGTCATTGGAGTTGAGGAAGGACAGGGGCCGGAGTGCAGTGAGTTTCTCAAACATGATTAGGGGTTGGCATCTCCTGGGTTGTTTCACTCTAATCAATTTGATCATTAATGCAACTCCAAAGAGTTCCCCATCACAGAGATTGTTATTTATTTGCAGCGGTTGCCAGGTCCTGAAAAAAATAAGTGTGAAGATGAAGGTTGTATGGATCGGTGTTCTGGGTAGAGAAACAGGCCAATTTGTGTCCCTTTATTAAGGAAGGAACATGCTGTACTTCAGAAATGTCCACCTGATTGCTTCTGTGCTATTTCTAAGTCACAAATTGCTCTCTTGGTCCATCGACTGATATTTTCACTGTGTTCAGACTGAATGAGTGTGTCCAAACATGATTTATAAAAAGATGTTTTCCATTTAAAAATGAAAAATACTGGCCATTTTTTTTTTTTTTTTAAGAAATTCCAAACCTAAAACACAGTTAATTATATAATTGTGAAAAAACAACATAAGACAAAATGCTATTAGTCAAAAAAAAAAAAATAATAATAATAAATATATATATATATATATATATATATATATATATATATTAAAACCTGCCACATTTAATGGATTTTTTCTGTTTATATTCATGTTTGTTACATGAAAAATAAATGTAAAAAAGTTATAGAATTGTTGTAAGATTCAGTTTAAAATGTCATGGTGTTAAACACATCTTAATTGTTATTTTCCAAATTGTTTAACACATTTTTAAGTTTTCAAGAAACAATAAAAATAAAATGTAGAAATATATATATAATTTTTTTTATTATTAATTTATTTTTTACCTCAATTGTGATATTGGGATTGTTCTATCTGTTTTTTAAATGTCAAAATGACATGATTTCATTTAGAGATTGCAAACATGTTTATCCAAGAAGTGTATGAAGTCATTATATGAATTAATTGTATATATATATTTTTTTTTTTTACAATAAAAATGCATCACGCCATTCACTCAAATGCATTTTAAATCTTGTCATAGTCGAATCATGAAAGAGCAAATTCTGTTTGTCTATGGTACATTTTCATCAACTACTGCATATTTACTCTTGTTTCTGTCATCTTCCTGCAGATAAGCCAGAGAACTACGACATCTGGTACGAGAGCAAGTTTGAGGAGTGCGACAAGGAGGCCTGTCTCTCCTTCTCTAAAGACATGTTATGCTCACGGGTCACAGTGGACCACAACTATTATGCCATCTGTCAGAATCTGCTTTCACGATATGCTATGTGGCGGGGCAGCTCCGGCGGACTTCTTCACGACCCCCCGCCACACATAGCCAAAGACGGCCAGCTTGAAGCCCTGTTGGACGAATGCGCCAACCCTAAAAAGCGGTACGGCCGCTTCCAGGCAGCTAAAGAACTGCGCGAGTACTTAACCCAGCTAAGTGGTACCGCTAGGTAATGACCGCCCACATACGCTCAACGTTCACCCATCAACGTCCGACGACATCTTCAGGGTTTGGGGATCCCCGTTAGAAGGTCTAAAAACGTTTTGTGACTTTATCTCAGACCAATCGTCCTTCACTACAATCTGTTATGTGAACATTTTGTTTCGCTTGCGTTGATTTTTAAATTATTGAAATGTCTTGAGTTCATTGCTTTTATTAAATGATTTGTTTTGCAATAAAGGCAGTGGTTGCGTCACCATTGTCAACTTCCTCTGGTGTTCCGGTGGAGGTTTACCTGCAAAATTGCGACGCTACGAAAGGCAGCTGGGAACGGTAGTACACAAGCATTAAAAGGATAGTTTACCGAAAAAATGAAAATTCTGTCATTAATTACTCACCCTTATGTTGTTCCAAACCCGTATGACCTTTGACCTTCGGAACACAAATTAAGATATTTTTGATGAAATCCGAGAAATTTTTGACCCTGCATAAACAGCAACACATTACCACATTCAAGGACTTATTCCGTGTCAGTCTTTGGTTGAACTCAGTTGCACCACTGATGTCACATGGACTATTGTAACAATGTCCTTACTACCTTTCTGGGCCTTGAATGTGGTAGTTGCTGTCTATGCAGGGTTGGAAAGCTTTCGAACTTCATCAAAAATGTCTTTATTTGCGCTCCGAAAATGAACAAAGATCTCACGGGTTTGGAACGACAACAGGGTGAGTAATTAATGACAGAATTTTTATTTTTCGGGAAACTATCCCTTTAACTCTGTCCAAAACTTTTCAGCGAACGTCTCGTGCTTAATTGTTTCACTTACATTCCAGGAAGAATGAGTTTGGCGTAAAGCATAATTTTGAGATGGTAGAGAGGATGTGGAAGTCTGTACATAATTAGAGCAGATTGGAGAGGGGAAATGAGTTGGAATTGCTTTGCATATACCAAAGAGTCTGGTTCTGTGTAACTCAAACCTCTGAACGAAAAGGGCAGAGCCTAAAAACGAGCATAGTCAAACCACCCCGGAGCAGATTCATGAATGCGGTTAGACTTGTTACGAAGATTTGTGTTTGTATTAATCAAGCAAAGTCCAGAGAGACGGCCACAATGAATCCAAATTACGTGGCGCTATTAAATCAGAGCGGGGTCCAGGTCTCTAATTGGCCGTTAACTATAAATAATGTACCGGCACATGGCGTGATGCGGCACTATCAAGCTCCTCGACGTGCGAACGTGCATCCACACAGGATGAAATGGAACTTTCTATCTTTAAAATCCATCTTAACATTTCAATTTCACAGCTCTGCAATTGAATTAATCAAAATTTAATTAAACGTCTCTAACACTTAAGATCATTTAACTTTGAGCCATCAGCCTGCTGTTTTTTTCCCCCCCCTTCCCTGGTTTGATTTTGCACTTGGTGGACCAATGAATTAGATCAGTATGCTAATGAGTATGCGTTAGATAATGAAGTACGCTAGCGCTTGACTGACAGCATCACTCCATTGAGCCTGGATTTTGAAAGCTAGCTAATCACTTTTCTACTTGATGTTTCTGCCAGTGCAAATGAATGAAATGAATTAAGATTTTAATCTTTTTATTTCCATGTTTGGGTTCTGGCCAGTCAAAGTCAAAGCAATAAGTGTCCATCAGCCATTATCCGTGAAGATCCCTCTGCTCTTGTCAAATCTAAACCGGTGACCGGATGGCCTCTCTTTAGGTGTTGGCACGTGAGAGATTTTTTGCGTGCATAAACAACTGTCCGCTTTTGTACTGTACTTCTATTTCAGTTGAGTATTATATCAGCTGTGTCTGATTTTACTGTGCCTTTCATTCAGAAGTTGTATTTACAACTTTTTAGTCTGTTTAAATATCAATGAATAAATGAATATATATAAATGACTATATATATATACTTCCAGTGTCTGTTGTCTGAATTATTTTCATGTCACTGTATTGAACGTTATTATTTTAGAATTTGTACACAAGCATTCTTGCTCACAATCATTCTGGCATTTTTCTGCACTTATTAAGGTGACTCAATCTACTCGCTAATGTACAGTTACTAAATATCGCCACTAATATGAGCTGTAACAATACATAAGGGAAACTGATATGAGATTAATGTATCTAGGAACAGATGTGAGTGTCTTTACTGACACATTAATGTGAGGGTCAAATGAGGGACATTTAAGCTCTGTTCAGTAGTGAGCTGGCTGCTTTTTGTTTCTATACACGTGCATACTGAGAGAACCAGAGATGGCAAAAGTACACAGCCTTCACTCAAGTAGAAGTACAGATACTCATGTTTAAAAAAATACTCTGGTAAAAGTAGAAGTACTGACTACACTTTTTTTTTTTTTTTCGTTTGTTTGTTTTTTTTTGTTTACTTAACTTAAAGCAAAGAAATATGGGCTCAGACATGTACTTAAGTATAAAGTACCCATTACTGCTACCTGTTTTTAGTGTCATGCTGGTAACTGGACCACACATTATATTGACACATTAATACAAAATATCAAATTCTGAAACCATGGACAACCCTATTTTTTATTTTTTTTATTTTTTTTTGGTATGGTCATCTCAAATAAATGTTTAAAACCTTAGGCTGGGGCTGTGCAGAATAAGAAAAAGGCTCTCTCTTGAACTGCACCTTCACTTACATTTTCCTTTTCAGTCTCTTAATTTTCCATGATATCTCACTTTGTGTGTGTTTGCTTTTTTTTTTTTATTAAATACAAATTTTCTTGTACCTGTCACTGTCACTATTTACTGTTATGAGCAGAACTGTCTCCAGCTTGTTGCAAAACAACCACCTCATTATATTCTATTTGCAGTAATAATTTTATTTAAGTTCAGTTGAAAGTATCACATTATGACCAGGTGTTGTTTTATCTTAAAATGGCTTGAATACTATAGATTTAACAAAACATTATTTTCTAAATTGCCTAAATGTCAAAATTAGTACAATAATGATTATATCATGACAATATATATATATATATATATATATTTTTTTTTTTTTACAGAAAAATCATAATACTGATCATGTTATTGCATTATCATGAGTCATATTTTTCTGTTACCAACATTAACCATGGTTTATTACAGTACAAAATATGGTAACCATGTTTTTTTTTTTTTTTTTTTGTTAGTTTTTTTTGTTGGATTGATTACAATCTGTTTTAATTTAACTACAACCATAGTTTTACTACACATCTCATGGTTTGACTATGGTTAGTGTAACAAAACCATGGTTCATTTGTGGTTACCATGGTTTAAGTATAGTAACCATGGATTTTGGTTGTAATTTTCGTAAGGTTTGTGTTATTAGCCCTAGCTCCCTCTAAACATGTTACAAAACGATGTTTTATAACATTTGTTTGCAAAATTACTACTGTACCTTTACAGTAGATAACAATGATGTCCTTTAGCATAGAGTATTTTGAATGATGATAGTAATTAAGTTTAGTTTCGTTTATAGTACTACTGCTTTAGTTTTGTATTAATTAAGCATTTAACTGCTAGCAACTCTTAGCATCCTGTTACAGATGAAACCTGACCTGCACTTGAATTCCTGAACAGGTCAGTAGTTTTGCCTCTTTGATCCACACGGGCACTTCCACTCCATTCTTGAGTCACTTGCAATTATTACTCTGATAAAACCGTTTGGTGGAGACGAGGAGCGCACGCGAGCCGAATCGCGTTGCCAGTCAAGACTAACCGATCCATGATTTATTAGAGATTTGTTATCGAATGGTGATCCACCAAATGCTGATTAAAACTAAAGTAACAATCCTGGTTTGAAAATGTAAGAAGTAGAAAGTACAGAGTAAAAGTAAAAAGTAGTGAGAAAAATATATAGTGAAGTAAAGTACTGATACCAGAAAAATCTACTTAAGTACAGTAACAAAGTATGTGCGCTTCATTACTTCCCATCTCTGGAGAAAACGCACTAGAAGTAAGTGCTTCACTAAATACTGTATATAGCCTTGAACTATATCATTTTGAATGCAGCAAAGTCATCGTTTAAGGCAGGATAATGTTTCTGCCCATCGTTTGGATTGCTACTGCACTTTGGAAACACTTCTGTGATGCCCTCAAATGTTGTCCAGGTAGGTGGCTCACTAGTTTTTTGCAACAGAACTGTTGGTTCATGAGTTCGCCTGCCCATCCAGTCCTGATGAGCAATGGTAAACAAACTTGGCTTGCTGTCCTTAATGGAGGCTCGAACACGAGGCTCGGCTTGAGCGCCGAGTTCAACCCCCCATTGCGATATTACCTATTACCTAGAGGGAGAATAACAGAAATAGAGGAGGAGAAGGGGAGGTGGAGGGATGCCAGAAGAACTGACGCTGGGACGGTGCCATGAGTGCTGCTTATATAGGCTTGTAATGATGATTGACAGGACTGAATGATTAGGCTCCTCCCGAATCTACGTTTGGAACTTCATTTAATGCATGGACTTTGTTTAATGCATGTTTTAAGATTTGAAATGGAAAGTGTGCACACTCCTCTCTAAGGATACCATCTGCCGATGTCACGCTGTGTACTGCCTAAATGCGATGCAATTAGAACTTGGCTACATCCAAAATCTCAAACTTCCTTATTATATAGTAGACAAAGAACAGTTTGTGTTAAGTGTAGTATGTCCTAATTCACAGTACTCATAAAAGAGTAGACAAAAAGTACCTGAAGAGATTTTGAAATATGCATTCAATGGACACTTTATCAGAGATGGTCTTATCTTTTGGGAGATGCCAAGGTCTGCACCTCTACCATGATGCGTCATCATCAATCCGCCATATTGGCGGCACGGAATGTAAACAATGCCACTGAAACAAATGAAACTTGCATATTTTGCTGATTATTTCTGTTGAAAATGGTCGATTATTGTCATGTTTTGGGTTGTACTGAAAGGTCAGAAAACTATAAACTGCCAAAAGTTATAACAAATCAAGGGGAAGAGTGCAAAAAACTGTCAGAGGAACAAAAGGCGCTTGTGGTTAGCCAGAATGAACTGGGATTTCCAGGGCAAGAATCTTGACAACATTTGTGTTCGTTCCTATAATTTCCGGTCAGGCAGGTGAAATATTAGACTAATATCTTAATTAATACTGTTGGTATGTATCTTTACCACCTATCAACTTAAGTTTGTCAAAATATTTTGCCCTTTCCTGCTTACTAAGTCCTTCTCTATATGATTTAGCTGCTTCTACACATTTTTTTTCCTGTAGTTTAGAAAACATAAATTAACAGAGCAAAGTATTCAGTAGTGCATTCACCATGCAATCCATGCTGTTGTTTACATCCACGTATATGGCCGCGAATCCAGGTAACTGACCAAATCATGACGTAAGTGCAAACCCCGGCCGTTTCTCAATACCAAGTATGCAAAGTTCAGACTTGGTAGTTCGGGCTTCGCAAGTTTAACTTGGGAGTACGGGAGGACACAAGTCCTGTAATTCTGCAAATGGAACAGCAGCGTACTTGATAACGTCAGTCAGCTTGCCTTTTATACTCCAGTCATCTTTACTGTATGTATTTACAGTAAAGTGATATCAACCACCACTGCCTCTTTTCGTTTTCATTTAAACATATTAATAGCTGCAAAAATGTAGTCCAGGGAATGTACATAACATTACAGTGAAACAGCATTGCCTCTTTTCTGTTTCATTTAAACATAATATTTAATATTTAAACATTTAATAGCGACACAAATGTGGTTCATTCAACGTGTACACGCATTACGATAAAACGGAATGATATCAAACACCACTGCCTCTTTTTGTTTTCTTCAAAATATAAACCACAACCCTCTTTTCGTACTCATTTTAAAAAATAAAATATATTAATATGTGATTTAAGCAATATGTGCACTATGTATAATACATCTTTACACTATGTATAATAAAAATGAAACATGACAAACACAACTCTGCCTTTTTTGTTAAATGCCAGTTTTAATTAACAATATTAGCTGTTATAAAAGTGTAAGTATAAAGTATAAGAGACTTATGTAATCGGAAATAAAGACAAAAGCAAACAATTCAGTCAAATGCATGCTACAAAGTCAGCGTTGAATTACGATTGATAAATAAATAATTTATGAAGCATAACTTTGTCCTCAGTCCTAACGATATGACCTGGAATAAATAATAGATTCACAAGACCAAAAATTAGCTGTTAGATTTACCCAAAACAAATTATACCTCTTGTTTAACCACTACAGAGACATCAGAACCAGCGGCAAATGTCAGAAGGACTAGCCGTGGTGAGGCTCTCTCTGCAGGATACATGAGGACTGAGCACCCGGTGTTCGTCTGGAGCTCACATCTCCGAAATCAGCAAAACAAATTTTCAAATAGGCGCTGTCTTCATAAATAAACCACAGATTTGAGTTTTAAACAACTACATTCTTGCCTGAAATACTCTTAAAACTACATTCCATGACACAATAACAGTAAAATTTTTGAAAATTATGCGGGTTTTCTCCTCCGCCATTAACGCTCACTGATTGGTGTGAAATGCATTCTGGGATACATGGCTGCCTCAAGTTCGCACAAGTCTCCTCTTGATGCATCCTTTATAAAAAAGGGGCGGAGCAAGAACACATCCAGGGATTTTAACTGTACTTGGCTGGATGTGAACTTTGAATTGGAACAGTACTTAGGCGACGACTGATGACGTTTCACATGTCCACAAGAACACAAATACAGACAAGAATGCATATTGAGAAACGGCTCCTCTGTCCACCCATTTCTTTGTGGCTAAAAGGGATACAGCTCAGACCGGAAACTAACAATGAAATGAATTGTTCTACCTATTGGATTGTTTTTTGTTTAACATCTACACCTACCCCAACCCTAAACTTAGTCCTTACTATAATACAAAAACAGTTTTATTGTTGTACAGTGTGACAAAAATAACGTTAGATTGATGTGCGCATGCCCTGTAGCTAGAGCTGTATCCCTTCTAGCCTTAACCCCTTTTCTTGAGTAACCGATGGCGCCATGATGGATTCTAACTTACATTTGGGTGCTTTCGTGTTCTGGTCTTCATAGAAATCCATGGTAAAATGGGGTAAAGAGACTTAATTAAAACTTTTTTCAATATAACTAAATATAAAAATGCGCGCAGGTTTAATTGATATTATCGGCTCGCAAAATATGTTAATTTGACTAGACACACCAGACTGGAAATGTAAAGCAGTCGTTCAGAAAAAGGTGTTATGTTTAATGTTTAATCAGCGTGTAAGCCTGTCCTCCATTGACTGCTGCCTAGCGAATCGACGCAACTGACGCTGGTAGCGGTCATATGACATCAACATGGTGCATGTAGTACGTCGGGATTACATTCGAACTGCATACATTCATATAGAACGTACTTTTTAGTAAGCACTAATTCAAAAGAAGTAGCTACTTATTTATGCTGTTATGCGATTTCGGACGCAGCCTGTCCACATCAGACGCGACACAGCTAACGTTTTAAGATGTGACAAAATAAATCACGAATCAAAGAATCCCAGTTCATCAGAAGAGCGTATGAACAGGCTCTCTCTGTGCCTCGTAGTGGCGAAAATACGGGTAAGTTTACGGATAAGTTTCTAGTAAAATAAATACAACTGTTTTAACATTAAACAAATATATACACACTGAATTAAATCATATTTGCCAATGAAAACACGTGTCCTAACTACACGCGACGCGACAGGATTCCAGCGACAAGCAATTTGGTAGTGATGGGTCGTTCTTGAACGATTCGTTCATTTTGAACGAATCTTTAATGTGACTCGGGACGAACGAGTCATCTTGGGGAGTGATTCGTTCAGTCGCGCATGCGCAACATCCTATTAGGTCCTGTACTGGAATTAGTTCAACTGTTTTAGAGTCGTTATGGGGCTGTCACGTGATGAACGAACGACTC
>JAHKKF010485217.1:0-14520 GCA_019740295.1 Labeo calbasu | reverse complement strand
TTGATTTGAAACAATATAACTCATTAGAACATGCAGAAATTATTATTATTTTTTTTTAATTTAGATATTTATTTTGTTAAGGAAAATTATTGGTCTGGTTTCTACAACCGTCACTTTGGAGCAAAAATCTGACTTTAAACATGATAGATTTGACATTTATCGTTTATCGACTGATATGAAAAAAATTATCGTGAATTTATTTTGCCAATATCGCCCAGCCCTAACTGTAATATTAATCTCGTTCGCATTACTGTAATGCAGCAGGGTTTCCTGCATCAAGCATGCTGTGCCACTGGTTAATCTGCCGTACGCTGATCAAAATACAATCACTGTTTATTTTGGCTGAAAGATGTGAGTTAGATTTTTGTGTGGAGAGAAAGAAAGATTTGGGTGTTGCAAAATAATCTTTTGACAACAAATAATCATCCTAGCTTTCAGCTGCGTTTTCCTCTCTGGCTGCGTGCAGCTATAAATCTACAGTAGAACGTGCTGTTCAGTTCCCCACAGAATCGCTCGATTAGGGCGGTTCTTTTTAATGAATCATAACAGCCAATCAGGCTAATTGAACACGAGCCTCTAAAGTCGAATCATCAACTAAATTGGTCAACAAACTTGTTGTTATTTTTTTATAAAGCTGTTATATATGGAAACCGGTTTCTATACTGTTCTTGAATTAAAAATAAATAAAAGGTACAGTAATTGTTGACTTTTTATCTCACAATTCTGTGAGAATTGTGATATAAAAACAAATGACAAAAAAGTCAATTCCAAAATATAAAAAGTCTAAATACGAAGCCAGAAATGCAGGATATAAACTTGCAATTGCAAGAAATAAAGCCAGAATTGTGAGACACAAACACGCAGTTCTGAGAAAATAAAGCATGTATCTCACAATTCTGGCTTGATTTCTTCAAATTGCAAGTTGATTTCTCGCAATTCTGACTTTACAACTCACAATTGTGAGTTTATATCATGCAATTCTGAGGGGAAAAAAAACAGAATTGCAAGAGACGAACACAATTCTGAGAAAAAAAGCTTATATCTCACAATTTTCGCTGTATTTCTCACAATTGCAAGTTCATTTTCTCGAATTCTGACTTTATTTCGTGCAATTCTGACTATATAACTCGCGATTGTGAGTTTATATCATGCAATTTTGTGGGAAAAAGTCCGAATTACAAGTTTATATCTCGTAATTCTTTATTTTATGCCTTGATTTCTTGCAACTGTGAGTTTATGTCACTCCCAAAAAGTCAATTGGGAGTTTATATCTTGCAGTTCAGACTTAATTTCTCGCAATTGCTAGTTAATATCCCGCAACTCTGAATTTATTTCCCACAATTCTGAATTTATTACTCGCAGTTGTAAGTTTATGTCATGCAGTTCTGAGGAAGAAGTTTATGTCACGCAATTCTTGGAAAAAAGTCAGAAGTGAGAGTTTATATATATTTATATATTTGTTTTATTATCTTTTTAAACGTATGTATTTTGTGATTTATTTATATTTTATTGTTTTAAGTAGTTTTATTATTTATTTTTATTTTAACTATATACTGAAGAAGGACGGTATAATTGTGCTAAATTGCACATGGTATTTTAGCTGTCACTATTTTAATCTAGCTGCTTTGTGGTTAAGCTTCTGTACAGGGTGTGCATGTGCTGTGATCATGCAGAGCTCCCTTGAATCTCAGATTTTCAGTCCATTATTTCTAAGCGCAAAACCGGTCGGCCCACTCTAGCTTTAGATCATAGTGTCAACACGAGGGCTGTGTTCTTCTGACACACGCCCAGCGCTTTCTGCAGTACGGAGATTCACGGTGAGGATTGATGAAGCAGTGCACTGATGTTTGCCGTATGATATTGTTGTGTCCTCATCCTTGTGGC
Source organism: Labeo calbasu (assembly GCA_019740295.1). Classification (NCBI taxonomy): domain Eukaryota; kingdom Metazoa; phylum Chordata; class Actinopteri; order Cypriniformes; family Cyprinidae; genus Labeo; species Labeo calbasu. The sequence continues at coordinate 12,636 of JAHKKF010485217.1, read as the reverse complement.
CATAGTGGCTGACAGACGCTCTCACTGGAGTGTAAATGAAGAGCGGAGTGGGCCGGCCTCACACCCTGCTGCCACTTTGGCATGCACACAACAGCCACTCCTTCTCCTCTCCGCTGCTCTTTCTGCACCAGATCTGTCTCAGTAAAGATCAGCAGCCCCTGCTGAGGCACAACAATGTCTGACACCCCCGATCTTCCCCCTCTGTTTTCCCCTGCCCCCTCCACCTCCAGACAAATGGGCCTTTCACTACAGCACCGGGCCACACCTATGCTCACCTTTACCTTGGGTGAAGCAGCTGAGAGTCTCAGAAACACGCCTAGTTACTCGGTTGTCAGACGTAAATATGAGCATGTAAGCTTAGCAGGAGGTGAGTCATCCGTCTTGTCAAAGCCCTCATTGTGATTTCGGCCGTGCTGCCTCGTGTCTTACAACCTTCTGAGCTGAAATGGAGAAATTGGTTTCTTTTTGTTCTGACGGATAGGGTGGAAACCCTGAAGCTTGCAGATTGACAAAGATGTTTGAAGTCGGATTTGGACAGAATACCAGTTTTGCCCAATGGAAACTCATAAAAAATGCACTAAATCATAGTTCGGAGGAAGGCTGGTCTGTGCAGGGTGGATATTCTGGTTTCTCTGGCAGCGTAGAAAATCTCAGTTGACAGTCACGAAGCCCAGACCGCACTGTGAAATCAACTGAAAGTCTATGAATAGAAGTAACTCAGAAATCTCAAGTCTCCAGCAGAAGATAGCCATGAATGCACATTTTGTGTTGCAAAATGAGTCCCTTTGGGAGTAATGTACATTGCGTCAACTGGCGAGAAATGCGTTTCACATGGCCATTAAAGTAATTATTAATAAGTATGGGCAAGTTCTCCCTAAGGTTCAGGTATGGTGTTTTTTAATTTTTCAACGCCCATTTACAGTCAACACCCTTGAAATTTGAGTCAGGTGTTTTTCAGTTATTGTTTTCATCGCTTAATGATCATATGAAGGCTGTATGATTACAGGATTGGCTTGATGAAGGGTCTAATTTGAATTAGCTCTTAGCATAGAAATTAGCATACAACTGTTTTGAAGGTGATATTATCTGCTGCAGATACTTTGCAACCTATAAGTCACATTGCGCAGATATTTGGAGTGTTTGTGTGTAGTTATTGGGCGGGCACATGAATATTTAAAGTGAAAATCTGATGAGTGGTGCTACTGTGGCAGCTTTTGCTAAAAGGCCGATCACACTTAGGGCTGGGCGATAAATCGGTTATTTCCTTGATAAACGATAACGAGTTTGATAAATGTTCGAAACACTGTGCGCACCGAGACAGTCAGTAGGCTTTTTAATCTATGTCTGCATTCTAACTCAAACTACTATCAAATGTGTATTTCTAAGAGACAACATTTTTTATATTTTTATTAATGATGTTGTCAGGCAACACAAACCGGCAGAAGACGGGGTTTTGTTTACTACACATATACTGAAGCACATGTGACGCTCTCTGTGATTTTCGGCCTCTGCGTCTCACTATATGACGACATGAACTTAATCTCCAGAGCAGCTGTGAGAATCACTTCAAGTGAATTTTACTGTTTCATTTTTAAAGTAAAACATTTAAATGATAAAAATAAATAATACAACCAGATTAACTACTTCAAAAAATGTTACAATTATTATTAAAAACTTTTTTGAAGCAATATTTGCACAGTTTTTTTTCTATGTATTAATTTTAACAGCAAACTTGGGTTTAAGGGCTTAATTTTCATTTAATTAAAAGTAAATAAATGTTTAATGCCTTCATTTTGATTATAAGAAAAATTAACACACACAAGAATTTCTGGAAAAAATAAAAATAAATGGTTCAAAATGTTGAAATTGAGAGATTTGGACTTATTTTTTTCACTGAAATAAATGTTTTTGTTATTATACAGAGTGTAAAGTACCGAAAAAGTAATATTGGGTACCCAACCCTACCCTCAAGCCATCCTAGGTGTATAAGACTTTCTTCTTTCAGACGAATACAAATGGAGTTATATTAAAAAATGTCCTGGCTCTTCCAAGCTTTATAATAGCAGTGAATGGGTGTTGAGATTTTGAAAAAAGTGTGTCCATCCATCATAAAAATTACTCCACACGGCTCTGGGAGGTTAATAAAGGCCTTCTGAAGTAAATCGATGCGTTTGTGTAAGAAAAATATCTATATTTAAAACTTTATAAACCGTAATGTCTAGTTTCCGCTAACTGTCGTACACATGTAGGGGCCTATTAATCCGTTTTCTTTTTTCCCAAATTCTGTTTTTTTAAATTATTATTATTATTATTATTTTTTATTCATTTTTTTTCAGTTTACATTTTTCTGGACTCCTTTTTAGTAGTTAAAATAAATGTTATCAATCAAAAAGCATTTCTAATTAATTAAAATCATGAAACGTATACAATGTAACAAAGAGTACAAGTTTAGAGCTCAATGAAATGTTTTTTGTTATTGCTTTACCATGTCTAATTATTTGAATACATAAAAACAACTTTTATTTAATCTTACAATAGCCTTATGAAATGTTTTGTTTTACACCTCAGAAATTCTCTGTTGTGTATTTAAATTTTTCTGGTTATCAAAAGAAGGCATAAAACATTGATTTAATTTATCTTTTAATTAATGAAAATTAAACACATTTTATTTTTTTTATTTACTATTAAAAATTAAACATGAAAGAAAACCTGCTGTTCATTTAGACCAGGAGACACGCAGAACATGCAGGATTCATATTTAATTAGTATTTTTGCGGCTTAGTAGTGATTTGATTCAAGTGTAATGTAAATGAAAGTTTTGTGTCCAACTAGTAGACTAGTCTGTGTATGTGCTTGTATATAATAGCCTTCATTTAAAATACTTATCTATAAATCACACTGTCAAATCCCTCAATGAATTCCGCTTGCCGTACGCTTGCCTCGTGCTATCGTAATTTAATTTTAGGCGGTCGTTAAAAAGGAAACAAAAGAAGAGCGTAGCTTATTTATTCAAATCAGCTGGGGAAATACAGAACAATCTAAAATCAATCAATAGCCTGACAGAATTATTCATCTTCATTTAACGTTAGACAACATGTTAAAACACAAGTCAAAAACAACAGAACCGTTTATCAAGGAACAGCATTAAAACAGCTTTTAAATACTTACATAATGCTGGCTATGTCATTTAAAAACAAAACAGTGCAACAATGCCCATTTTACTTACTCAAGATCATGCGTTTTTGTTTAGTAAATTATCAGCATGGTCTGGTGAACTACGAAGAAAGGCTCTGCGCAGGCACGCAGTGATAAACGAAAAACAAGCTGATGGAGTTTTTAGAGAGCACCTGGACATCCCACACCACCACCGAAGTGGGTCTTCGTTTAGAGTAATAGACGGCGCGGACGGGATCACAGTGGCGGCAGGTTATAGTGAATGCCGTGATTGACATTTGCTGGCTTTGGCTAGCCTCTAAGCTAACGCCTACAACATGCCTGTTATGCATCGCTCCAGTTATTGTAAGCCAATTAGATATTACATCGTTTACACACAACTTTTCCGGTTACTTCTAATTCAAAATAATAATAGTATTTTGCGTGGTCATGAGGTCTCTGTAAGGGCATGTGAGGTCTGAGGTAAAAACGTATTTTTCGACCAGATGCACTTTTAAAAATAACGTATTATTTTTCAAACTTTTAATTTGAACTTATTTAAAATGTTATAAATGTAACGTTAAAATCACGGCAGTTTTAATGATAAAATCATGTTTTTTTTTTTCTGTCATGTAGTCGACTGTTGTTTTCAGTGTCGACTAGTAGGAGCTGTACAGTTTAGTCCACTAGTCGACTAGACCCGCACATCCCTACTAGCAAGGGGTCAGCGTATTTTGACCTCTATGGCATTGAAACAGTTGAAACCTCTAATTTAGACAGGAAGTGGCAGTGCAACTGTTGTGCCAAACAGGCAACCAAGGTTTTTTTTGTCCATGATATTTCGTAATGCCTCTCTGACATAAATGCTACCACAATGTACAGCAGTATGCAAAATGTGGTAACTACTTCAAAAATAGTGCTGGGCAAAGAATACCCCTTCTCTCTCTACTGTTAGAACATGCGACCACCAAAAGTTGGTGTTTGCAGATACTTGAAACAGCACTTTTTCCCATATTTTATAAGTAAACATGCAATATCACCTTGTGTACAGCTTCAAATTCTTATATGTATCTTTAAAAAAAATAACCATCAGCGAATCAGATGGATGCTTTTTCCTGTACACCATGTTTCAGAAGTCCAGGAATGATTCTCTGTGGACTGAGACTGCAACTCTATTATGTTTTTGTGACCTTAACACACGTCAATAGAGAGTTTTAAAATTTGGATTTCCTAGCAGTACAGCAAATGCCAGCCGAGTTTGGAGAGTTCTTTCACAAGGTTTGTTTGAACATAGATTCCCCTATACACCCTGACAGTGAGTGGGAAATGTGGAGCTGCAGCCAATGGCCCTCTGGCTGTTGGAGAGGGGGAGGGACTTTGACCGAGGGTTTGCAGTGTTGTTATGTAGATGTTAATGCTCACATGCAGTCGCCGATACCAAAACGCACTAAACGTGCGTCTTGGTACGATTTGTGGCTGGCGTCGAAGCTTGCTGCCGGTGTTATTTTCGACATCAGAATGAACATCTAATATTCTCTGTTCCCCGTGCCATATCGTTGAGGTCTGATATATTCCTTCTCCATTTGCAGTCTTGGCTTATGCAATCCCTGGCCGTCTGTGCCAAGCAGAGACCAGACTGCTGTGCTGTATTTTCTCCGGTGCATTAAGCTGTGACTGAAAAGTGTGGAGAGAGAGAGATGACTGCCTCTCTGCAGAAGGCGATTGGATGTGATTTATTCGCCTGTCCTCTTCTCCCTCACGCTGCGTGGATGCTTAAATCTTATGTAGTTTCTGGGGCAGCGTGGCAAGGCGGGCACGCAGGGGCGAGATTAATCCTGTGTGTTGCGTGCTTCACTGCTGTGAGATGCTATGACAGTTGGCTGCAGGATTAACGTGGAACTGATGCACTAAAATACAGATTTGGTGATTAAGGAATATTAAAGGAAAGTACAGGCTAAATACAAATTAAAGGTGCAGTTCACTTCAAAATAAAAATTTTGTCTATTTATCCACCTTATTGATTTAAAATTGATTTAAAGCTTCTTTAATTATTTTTTTTTAAATCTTAAACTTATTTATTGTTACTTGTTATTTTTTGTGAACAATACAGGTTGCATACAAATGTTTTTCTTTATTTTTTATTCTTTTATTTATTTCATTACTTTTGTATTTTATTTTATTATTTTATTTATTTTTTTGTTTGTTTTAATTTTATTTATTTTGTAAGGCATACAGGTTGCAAAATGGATTGGCCCTGGAGCAAAGAACATTAAACATATATATATACATATATGCATATATATATATATATATATATATATAAAGCTAATTAAAATAACTTTTTTTATTTGAATATATTAAATGTAGTTTATTTCTCTGATTTCAAAGCTAAATTTTTTGCATCATTACTCCAGTCACATGATCCTTCAGAAATCATTCTAATATTCAGATTTACTGTTCAAAAAACATTTATTATTATTATTATTATTATTATTATTATTATTATTATGTTGAAAACAGCTATTTATAATTTTTTCTGACTTTTGATCAATTTAAAGCTTCCTTTGTAAATAAATGTATTCATTTCTATGATTTCTTTCCCAAAAAATAAACAACACAAAACAAAACAAAACAAAAATCAGATAAATGCTGAACTTTGGATCTTTCTGTCAAATAATTCTGAGAAAAAAATTACTCAACTGTTTTAAATGATATTATTATTAATAATAATAATAATAATAATAATAATAATGTTGTTTCTTGAACAGCAATTCAGCATATTAGAATGATTTTTGAAAGATCATGTAACACTGGTGACTGGAGTAATGATGCTGAAAATTTAGCTTTGATCACAGGAATAAATTACATTCTAAAATATATTCAAACAGAAAACAGATATTTTAAATAGTAAAAATGTTTTACATTTTTACAGTTTTTGTTGTACTTTGGAAAAAATAAATGCAGGCTTGGTGAGCAGAAGAGAACATCTTTAAAAACCATTAAAAATCTTACTGTTCAAAAACTTTTGATTTGTAGTCAAAAGCACTGTATGTAGGCTGATCTGCGCAGCAACGCGTCACACGAATTTTCCTCTGAAGCGGAATTTTTTTCAACTTGTGCGGAAGACACGTTATTGCGTGTTCACGTCACCTGGTCTATCCGCCTCTTTACATTGACTTTGTATGTAATCTACTTGTGCAAATAATTCAGTTCGCCTTTGATGTGCACAATAGCGGAGCTTGAAGCTCCTTTAGTAGCTTGTTGTAATTAGCAGGCTGCCTCTCTTTAGTTTTTGACAGAGAAGGACCTGTGTCGTAGCGATCTTTTGTTTCGGGAGCCGTGGATCTGTACGAGTTCTGACTACCCCTTGGCGTCAGCTTGTCCTCCTGACCTTGGTGGCGACAAAGTGTGTTGTGAACTTGGCTTACTCTCTGCTTTCCCACCTCCTCCTGCAATATCAAAGAATTTAAACGGACAATCTAGCGTGAAGAAATGCACATCCTCCAGCCCTGTCAGGACGGGTGATTGAGTTTATTGGAGCAGAAAAGGAAAATCTCCCCAGGCCGTTGCCGCTCAGAACCGCCCCCCCTCCTCATTGTGATGTCACCTGGGGGAGGGGCCGCTCATTTCAGATCCCCAGCTCGACCCGTGTCGTCTGACATTACCCCGAATGACACTTCCACATCCACTTACCTTTCATTTCTGTTGTCTTTTGCTCTCGCTTCCCATTATTACGTGGACTGTATGTGTGTTTGCACTCTCGCAAACACACACACTCACTCGCCTTGCTCTTGTTTGATCATGTCATTACTCAGTCATCACAGTTTAATGGGTTTTAACAGCTGATGTTTGGAGCAAATGTTGGCTCCTGTTAGAGCCAGTTGGTGCGCTTGAGGCCATAAAGACTCTGCCTCTCTTATCCGTCCGCAAAGCATTTGTCCTCATCTTATTTGCCTAGACGCTTTCCCGGATTTGCTTATTCATTTTGGTTTATAATGGACCTACATGCAGCCTTTTATTTATGAAATGACTTGATTGTTCTTCTGTAAAGAGACATCTGCGATGTTTATTTTTCTGTTCGCTTCTGCTTCACTTATTTCCACTGACTCAAGCAGCCAAAATTTGACAGATCTGCAAATGAGACCTCATCTCTTGGAGTGGGTGGTTTTGTCCCTGGCAGTTTAAAAGCAAGTTCCCCTTTTGGTATTTGAGGGGAAGTAAAAGGCTGTATTGTACAATTTACTGGGTTTACTATGTGTGTCCATGTGATTTTATTTCTGCATTTCTTTGTTTTTTTTTTTTGTTTTTGTTTTTATCTCACAATTCTGACTTTTTTTCCTCACAGATGCGAGTTTACATCTCACAATTCTGGCTTTTTTCTTGCAATTTTACTGTGTAAAGTTTTTCTTAGAATTGTGAGAAATAAACTTACAGTTGTGACTTATGAAGTCCAATTGAAATGGGAAAAGGAACTGATATATTCTTAGAATTGTAAGTTCTTATCTCAATTCTGACTTCTTGTAACTTATTAAGTGGTGGAAACAGGCTTTCATAGTTAAGGGAATCTTCTTGGTTTTTTTCTTTTTCTTTCTTTTTTAATTTATCTCTGTGGACAGCATGATGTCAAGTACCACAGGAAATAGTTTCAGTAATTTTGTGTTTGCTAAGATTTTACAGTTTAAAAATAGGATTTTTTTTTCTTTTTTTGTAACATTTTTATTTATCAAAAAGAAAGTTATACTTTTATTTAAATTAAAATTAATTTTAGCAATAATAGACTTAGAAAGTAATTTAACTTTATGTATTTAGAAACATACTTTTGCTGGAAAATGATGACATAAAATGTCCTGTAATTTGTTTATTGTTTTAGATGCATTTTTTTAGTTCATGTTAGCCAGATGACTTACACTTAACAAATTTTAAGAAGACTTAACAAAACAGAAATTGTTACAGTTATGTACAATACCTCACAGAAAACCAGCTTATTTAGGTTTTTACCCAGTTTAGACCTGACATGTTGAAAAATTAGTTAAAAGTGAAGATAAAAAAGTAACATAAAATAATTTCAATTGCATGATGTTACTACACTATAATGTTAACTTAAGGTATACCTAAAGGGATTGGTCATCCAAAAATGAATATTCTGTAATTATTACTTGCCCTCATGTCGTTCCCAAACTTGTAAGACATTTAGAACACAAAATAAAGATACTATCACACTCAAGGTACAGAAAGGTAGTAAGGACATTGTTAAAATAGTCCATCTGACATCAGTGGTTCATTCAGTGGTATATCAACTTTATTCAACAGTTTCTTCTCTCCATGTGACGGACGTTCACGAGAGTACCACAACTCTTGTCTATGCAGGGTCAGAAATTTCTCGTATTTCATCAAAAAATTTCTTAATTTGTGTTCTGAAGATGAACGAAGGTCTTACAGGTTTGGAATGACATGAGTAGTTGAGTAGTTAATGACAGAATTAAAATTTTTTGAGTTAACTATCCTTATTTTTTGTGATGAAATATTGCCATGTTTTTTTTTTACTTCACTTTATTACAAGGCTATATTGTGAATCCTTGTCCTGTGCTGTGTGTTGAGAGTATGGCTGTCTGGGTGTTGGGTCAGGTCACTGTCTGACACACACAGACTCTTGCTGAAATACACACATGACCATTTGGAGCGATGCGGACATGCTCGACAGTAGTGATGTCATGAGCTGGAGCACAGAGGTCCTCTGGACCGCATTGGATACAAACAGCAAGTGTTCTTTCTTCTGCAAAGTCACTGCTCATTCTCGCTTACTGCCAGCCCAGCACTCACTTGTTTTTTCCTCCAGTGCTCTAGCCAGCACTGATATCATCCCTCAGCTCTCCGCACCCCCCTATCTTCCTGCCAGCCTGCCCACCGCAACCTGAGCATGACACCGTCACATGCGCACACTAAAGAAATCTGTACGCCAAACTTCCAGAGAAGTGTAGAAGAGGAGGGACAACGTTGCAAAAGAGCCATGTTGTTTTCCACCCCGTATCCCGCTTTTCCTTCAAGTGGTTTCTGACAAACACGCCTTTCAGAGTCGAGTAATTGGGGTGTCCCTCATCCAGGCCTTTCTGGCTTCGCGTGGAACATTTTCCATTATTGCACAAAACCTCAATTGAGTGGAGAACCCACCCCCTCCACCTCACCAATCCCCTCTGCCGTTCTTGCACTTCCTTTACCCTTCCAACTCAACCCCCATTGCCGCCTCCTTCTCCAGGAGTGAAGATGGCCTCCTTTGGATCAGACAGTGCTGCTGACTCCTACATTTAGCAAACTTGTTTGACTCTAGAGAGTATGCAAGTTTGTTTCTGCCATGGGAAAACATTTTAGTTTCAAGCATATATCGCTAAAACCCTATTGTAATTGATAGAATGGCCAAGGATCAGCAATCTCCATGTAAAACTGATTGTGCAGACCAAACCATAAGTCATAGAGACATTAAACTTGGAGGGATGATAGTACTTACACTGTCTACAATGCCACCAAGACTCACCTCAATTGGCCTGACGGGGGCGCTACAGCAAAAAAAAAAAGTCGCTACCGTTTGTCCTATTGACATAAAAATAGGTAGGTGCTGTCTTGGTCCAAAGAGCAACGAGTGGCTATAAGGACATTTGCATATCTCGAAAAACATGGTCGCAATAGGCCGATGAACTTCGAGCACCTGTTAGACCAGGTTAACAGAGGTCGATTGGAACGAAACTTGGTAGCCCTGTTTGAATCACGGCCCTAAAGGTCTGTGAGAAATTTTAAAGAAATAGGCCACTAGGGGCTCATATTGCATTTTTCAAGAGCTTAAATGACTTTATATTGCGTGGTTTTTCACACGTACGCACAATATTCGTATCATATGATAGACCTTCTCATTCCAAACAACTTTGCCTCTAGAACCACTGCTGTCAATCAAACTGTTTGTTAAATGATACTTTTGTGAACTAGTCCTAGGTTTTTCTGGAAAAATCTGGGAAAAAAACACTGCAGTGCAAATCTCTGGACTGTCTAGGTTAATAATTATCAAAAAAAATGTTGAAATGTTTGGCCTTTGGCAAGCTCTAACAGGGCCGTTTGGAAAAGGGGCCTGTCTAAATATACCCAAAAGCCTATAAAGCCTAAACGAAAGCTCAAAACTTCATGAAACCTGGTGAGCACATGCTACAGGTGATTGTAAACAAGCATGCAAAGTGTTAGGGAGATCGGACCACAGCTGGTGCTATAACAGTCATAAACATTGAAAAACATATTTCAGTGGTAATTGACCTGGGTTTGCCAAAAATGCTTCTTTTTTATCATTGATTTAGGTCATTACAGGCTTGATAAATAATATGTAATGTCTTTTTTAAGAAGTGCTTAAATGCCTTAAAGCGCTTGAACCCCAGTTATCGCTGCTTGCAGCTATATTTTTGCTTACAATTGTGGCTTTGTCTGACATTTCTGACTTTATAAACTCAAAATTTGGAGAAACTTGTTAATTCAGACAAGAAAAGTCAGAATTGTGGGATGTAATCTCACAGTTGTGAGAAAAAAGTCAGAATCATGAGATGGAAAAAAAATTGCAATTACATTTTTGTTGTTTATTCTGTGGCTGAAACATGAAAAAGAAAAGAATTGTGTGTGATTTAAAAAAAAAAAAAAAATTAAATTGTAAGCATAAAATTCTGAGAAGAAATAAAGATAAGTTGCACTTCTTCTTTTTTTTTTTTTATTCCATTCCATGGAAATTAGCTTTCATGAGAGAGGCTAGACAAGTTGGAGACACACTATAAAAATCTTAAGTTAAAACTTCTATACACAAGCATTACAGTAACAGTTGTGGTCATAAGCACAAATAGCAGTATTCTTACGTGTACCATCAGCATGCATGACTCATTAGGGAGAGAATAACATGTAAAAGGTAAGGTTATTGGCTGCTTCGGTTGTTTGGATTTACTTTTCCATTCCTCCTCTTTAGCGGGAGATTTTTAGCTGAGCGGACCATGGAACGTTTTACAGGCCCTTTCATAAATGGCCCATTCAGTTCCCTCAGACTGCTCTCAAAAGGATCCTGTGTCACTACAGTGTGCTGCACCACAACCCCTGCTTGAAGACGATTGTTTTGACGCTTTTCGTTTTAAAGTGATAGTTCATCTGAAAATGACAATTCTGTCATTTACTCAAATTCGTGTTCTTTCGAAGTTCCTGTATGTGCACTACTGTTCAAAAGCTTGGGGTCAGTAAGATACTTTAGTTTTTTTGCAATTCAGCAAAGACTCATTAAGTTGATAAAATGTTACCGTAAAGACATTTATTTCAATTTCAATATATTAGAATGGTATCTGAAAAGTCATGTGACACTGAAGATTGGATTAATGATGCTAAAAATTCAGTTTTGCACCACAGGGATTGATTACATTTTGAAATATATGAAAATTGAACATAACAGTTATTTATTTTCAGAATTTTTTAAGAATCTTCTTGTGAACCTTTTTTTTTTCATTCCACATCTGACATAATGCTTTCTAAAGTCCAAAAATGACAAAACGCCTACGAGTTTTGCACTATTTAGAGTCTAGTCATCATAAAGTCACTCTTAACTCACAATCCTGCCCTTCAGCCAGCTAATAATTCGAAATCCACTGTGACTGGATCATTGAGTCCCAGTCGTTCCCAGCCAGTTCAGTGATCAAATTGTTCATTTAAACCTGTACTTTTCAATAACCTCTTGGTCCGGTTCATAAACTGAACTGATTTGTTCACAACTCAATGATCCGTTTGCAACAGTTAAGAGTTAACAGCTCATTTGAGGGGAAGATTATCAGGTAATAATGGTGAATTTAATTTAGTCGTTCCACACAAGGCTATCCACTTCAAAATACTTGGGTTATAGCTTAGAATATGTATGAACTACTATTATGATGCTTTTAAAAATGTTGTCTTTTTTGTAGCTTAAATGATTAGGTCACCTCCAGAATAAAAATTTCTTGATAATTTACTCACACCCATGACATCTAAGATGTTTATGTCAATCTTTCTTTAGTCGAAAAGCAATTAAGTTTTTTGAAGAAAACATTCTAGGATTTTTCTAGGGGTGCACCGATCCGATATTAGGATCGGATATCGGCCGTGATATTGAAAAAATAGCTGGATCGGGGATCGGAAAAATTAACAGATCCACGGGCCGATCCAGTTTTTTTCCTCTTTTTTTTTTCTTCCTCCGTCGCAGCCAGTGACTTATAAATATAGGTCGCAGCGTCGCAGCAGCTCTTACGTCATCAGCACGTGTGTCGCATGCTGGAATGCAGTTGGAGCATAAGCAACATGGAGCGAGCCAAAAGGGGGTCGCACACCTAAGGAGAAGCGCAGCGCCGCGTCTCGCAGTGCCTAGGACAACTCGAGGTATCGCACACCGGACGCGCACATTCTATACGCGCGAGCTCATTTTCCAATGAAATTCTGAGCTGTAAGATGGGT
>JAHKKF010485194.1:0-12041 GCA_019740295.1 Labeo calbasu | reverse complement strand
ATGATTGGTTGGTACTTTATGTTTTCTGTGGGGTGAAAGTCGTAACGGCATTGAAGGATCTGAGCATTGTCACTAAGAAAAGACGATGATTTTTAATAAGGTAAATTCGCATTTCCATTGACGTACTTGTTAGTTTTTATTTTGCACATTCTTGCCATTTTAATGTCAATTGAGAGATAGCTAGCCTAGCGCTAGTTAGTTAGATTAGCTGAATTCCCACAGCTAAATTAGTCGACGCAGTTCGTAAGAAAACCATTGCATCTGGAATTATGTCGTTTTCTTAAATGTCACGGTTTAATTAATGAATTTGAGAAAATTTCAGCTCTTCTGCTGCTCGTAGATTCACTTTGACTTTCGAAATCCCTATAAACAAAAATGCTCAACTTTATCTTGTCATGCTGTATATAAATATACAGCAAAATACTTATTCTTTACTTAATTTTATAAATGTGATTTTATTTTATACAATTAAAATAATATAAAAGTGCAATAATGCTGAATATAGGTTAGACTATTTATCATTTGAATCATTTCCTTGTTGGCATTAGGGACAGTATCTGCGCTGTGGTCAATCTTTAAAATTGTTATGTCATTGCAGAAATGTTTAATGATCGATATTTAATCATTTTCTAACAGGTTTTGAGGGCAGGCATCCAGGCTGGACTCAGGTTTCAGAGTACTGGCCCTCAAGGTAGTGCCAGAGCAGCTGCTGCCTTGAAAGAAGCCCATGGAGGCTTCAGCTTTGGTATGTATAATCATCCACTGCTCACTGTGCTTTCAAAAATACCAAGGCATTGTTACACCATCCCAACACACTATTCCTTTTTAACAGAACTAACTGAGCAGCAGAAAGAGTTCCAGGAAGTGGCAAGAAAGTTTGCACGGGAGGAGATTGTCCCAGCCGCCCAGTCATATGACAGAAGTGGTGAAGTAGGTTATCTAAATCCATCTGTCCACCATTTTGTTTTTGCATATTTTTAGATTTGCAAAAAATCTCTGATTTCCTCTTTGCAGTATCCATTTCCTCTCATTAAGAAAGCATGGGAGTTGGGTCTAATGAATGGACATATTCCAGAGGACTGTGGTAGGTACTTCAAAAACTGATGCCCAAAAATGATTATTCTGTCATCATTTATTCATCTTCACTTTCTTTCATGAAACATAAAAGGAGACATTTGAATAATGTACTACTGATTGCTTTTTATGCAATTATACCATAAAAGCACCATAAATCTCTCATAAAAGTAGTCCATATGACTTGTGCTATACAAAATCATATCTGAAAGCATAGTTTGGGAACAGACTGATATATAGTGGATGTTATTAGCCTGAAATGTAGCACAGCTGTCATATGAAACACTTTTATGGTGCTTTTTATGTCATTTTAGAGCTTGGCAGTGTCCAGTCTTGCATAATCAGACCTTCAGACTGATGGCAGAGGGTCTGGACTTCATTGCAGTTTTCATTGGCCAAGAGCTGCCAAGAGGCCATCTGACTGACATGTATAACAATCACAGTTCGTTCTGTTCAGAGTCATGTTTAGGTGTGTGAAAGTGTAAAATCGATGTCCTTACAATAGCAGACCGGTATACGAACAATCAAGAATGTGTCGTCTTCATTCATCAAAAGTATATGCCATGAACTTCACGTGCTTTTGAAAATCCAGCTTTTAACTGATCCTGACAAGCACTTATTGTCATAGTTGTAAACATGATGGCTTTCTTCTTTCGTGAGGGAGTTTGGCCTCACTAAGTCTTTGTTTCCACATGGGCCGTCAAAGAACGCAACACACACATCTCTTGGAAATCCTGTAGAGTTCAAACAACCAGATAACAACTTTGAAACTCCTAAAGTGTTTCCCATTTTGTGTGCCTGATACATACGTTCAACCAACAGTCTGAGTTGAGCTGAGACTTGGTAACCTCAAGCCTCTTTCTTTTCATGATATGCGACCCTGGACCACAAAACCAGTCATAAGGGTCAATTTTTTTGAAAGCTAAATAAATAAGCTAAAGGGTGCAAAAAAAATTGAAATGTTGAGAAAATTGATCCAGATGAAATTCTTCGCAATGCATATTACTAATCAAAAATTAAGTTTTGATGTATTTACGGTAGGAAATGTACAAAATATCTTCATGGAACAAGATCTCTATTTAATATCCTAATGATTTTGGCATAAAACAAAAATGTATTTTTGGCTATTGCTACAAATATACCTGTGCTACTTAAGACTAGTTTTGTGGTCCAGGGTTACATATTTAAAAGGGTACCTAAAATATTCTTCGCAAATTTTGTGTTTAATGGAAAGTAAGTCATAGGAGTTTGGTACAACATGAAGACATCTATTCCTTTCATTCTGACCATGCTGGATATTGCTGTATGTTCCAGGTGGAATGGGTCTGGGCATATTTGATTCCTGTCTTATCACAGAGGAACTGGCCTTTGGCTGCACTGGAGTACAGACAGCCATTGAGGGAAACTCTCTGGGAGTAAGTAGAGTGTTATGAACATATTTTTAATTAGGCTTCATTTAATATTTAAATTAGATGGTCATGTGTGCATAGGACTCATTTATTGTTGTAAGCTACATTTTAATGTCATTTTTCAATGTAGCAAATGCCTGTCATTATTGCTGGCAATGCTGCCCAGAAGAAGAAATATTTGGGCAGACTGACGGAAGAACCACTAATGTGTGTAAGTGTCATCGTTTTTCTAATCATCAGTATTTTTATGATTTATGTAGCAGTCCCATTGTATTGCTTACCAATATGTGACTGTCGACAGGCGTACTGTGTGACCGAGCCAGGAGCAGGTTCTGATGTGGCTGGGATAAACACCCGGGCTGTTAAAAAAGGAGACGAGTATATAGTCAGTGGTCAGAAAATGTGGATCACCAACGGAGGAAAAGCAAACTGGTAGGTGAAACTTTGGTCTTACTTCAGTAACTGTGTTTTGGATCCATTACAAACCTTCAGTTTGCATTTCTAGGTACTTCCTGCTGGCCCGCACAGATCCCGATCCCAAAGCCCCTGCTAGCAAGGCTTTCACAGGCTTTATTGTTGAAGCTGACACCCCAGGAGTCCAGCCTGGCAGGAAGGTACAAGAAGTCTGCGGTCTTATGCACTCAGACAATACTTACACACTTTATTAATAACACTTTGAGATTTTACACTATTTTCTTATCTCTGCATTCTTCTGTTCAACAGGAACTGAACATGGGCCAGAGATGCTCAGACACCAGGGGCGTCTTGTTTGAGGATGTAAGAATCCCGAAGGAGAATGTTTTGATTGGAGAAGGAGCTGGATTCAAGATTGCCATGGGTGCATTTGACAAGACCAGACCACCAGTAAGTGTTCTTATTAAATTGCAGCTGTCTAATACATCACAGTGTCATGTCAACCATCTCTTGATGTTTTTCAGGTGGCTGCAGGGGCTGTAGGACTTGCACAGAGAGCCCTGGAAGAGGCCACGAAGTATGCTTTGGAAAGAAAGACTTTTGGGAAGGTTCTCGCAGAGGTAAGTGTCTGTTTTTATAGACATGTTTGACAACCCAAACTGATACCATGAAGATAGTAAGACAACTGTGTGTTTGTTGTCTGACCTCCAGCACCAGGCAGTGTCATTCATTCTAGCTGAAATGGCCATAAAAGTGGAGCTTGCCAGGTTAGCTTATCAGAGAGCAGCCTGGGAAGTTGATCAGGGCCGCAGGAACACCTACTATGCCTCAATCGCCAAGGCCTTTGCTGGAGACATTGCAAACCAGTGTGCCACCGATGCCGTCCAGATCTTTGGTGGGAACGGTTTCAATAGTGAATATCCTGTGGAGAAGCTGATGAGAGATGCTAAGATTTACCAGGTAAGAATTGTGGACCCAGCCATATTTATTTGAATTGGTAAAGATGCTAAAATGTGACTAATACTTTATCTTATTATCTGCATCCACAGATTTACGAAGGGACTGCGCAAATCCAGAGGCTCATCATCTCAAGAGAACACCTTGGGAAGTTCAAACAGTGAAACTGTAAACCCGTGCCATGAGCTAATTGTTTTGTTGAGCGTCTTTTTGTACATGATAATGTTTTTGATCAATAGATCTCAGGATTGTATCTCACAGATTGTAAATTGCCTACACAGAGCTCCAGTTGCCTTATTTCACATCAGCATGCCTTTCCGTGTTTGTGTTGAACAACTAAGTTGATCAAATGTTAAGCTGAACAAAGTAACGTAGTTACACAGCTCTTCCTCATTATTTTTGTAACCGATTACGTCCTCAAAATAAAAATAAATAATCAGCTTTGAAAACATTTGTCATTTTCTTGACCACATATCTATACCCCCTTTAAATTATTACCAAATTTTAATTATTCTACAAAATGTAATATTTAGCTTTGTCTTACACTGTGAATTCAGGATTTCTCCCAATACGAGAAAATCATGTAACTTCATTTGGACCTACACAATGTTCGGTAGACAATTACTTATTCTCATTGTAATCACTGTCAATTATTTACACAAATTGTAATGTTAACTGTATTTTTTTAAACCCAACCATTCAACTCCATGACCAAAGTTATAGAAAAATAATAATAATAAAAACAAATAAGTTTTACCAAAAATAATTTATGGTAAATATGTGACCCTGGGCCACAAAACCAGTCATAAATGGCACGGGTATATTTGTAGCAATAGACAAAAATAAATTGTATTGGTCAAAATGCCAAAAATCATTAGTATATTAAGTAAAGATCACGTTCCACGAAGATATTTTGTACATTTCCTAATGTAAATATATCAAAACTTAATTTTCGATTAGTAATATGCAATGCTAAGAATTTCATTTGGACAACTTTAAAGGCGATTTTCTCAATATTTATATGTTTTTGCACCCTCAGATTTTCAAATAGTTGTATCTCGGCCAAATATTGTCATATTCTAACAGTAAGTTATGAGTCAAGTTACATCAACTGAAAGCTTATTTATCCAGCTTTCAGATGGTCCAGTGTCACATAATACAAAAACTGTCGTAGGAGAAATACTGCAGACACGATGGATTTTTCTCAGCTGTTTCGAAGTAAAATGCTGCAGCTTCTGTTTCAATAGTAACGTAACCGCTGAATCGTCACAGAACTTTAACTCAGACATTAACAGAGAATAGAAGTGTTTTTTACAGCAAAAATACATCATATTCACATATGAGCGGACCCTTTAAATTAAACGTACAAATTTCCCCGGCATTTTTCATTAAGCTATTGTGTTCACAAAGAGGTTTTCATGGGACAATGATTTTACAGGATTAATTAGCTACCTATACATAACACAACGTCGCCGTTTAATGCTTTTTGTCTTTTACGGGCACCCGTAGAAATGGCGAGGAACGTGATGATGTAATATGTGTGTGACAGTTGAAGTCAGCCTGTAGTCCACTCTCTCGCTTCTCCGTCAGGATGGTAATGTAAAACACACTACTTTGCTTTTATAGTTACTTAATTGTGTATGAGATAATGTTTTCCCCATAAAGAAAGAGCATGCGGTTAACTGCGACTGTGAAGAAAATAACAGCGCACGATAAAAGATGAAAACGAGAGCAGCAAAAACATGTCATGTCATCCGCCCAGTCAATTCAGCACAGCTTACAGACAGTCTGAGTTAAAATTACTGTGTCAGACTGCAGTTTTTTTAACTTATTGTCAGAAAGTGATAACGGCAACTTTATTTTGCAGGGGACCCAGGTTAAAGACGTGATCATTAAACCTGATGCTCCAAACACTCTCTTCCTAGACAAGCACGCAGACTATATTGCAGCCTATGGCTCCAAGAAGGATGATTATGTAAGTTACTGGCTTACAAAAATGCAAAAATGGTCTTGCTTTAAAAAATTAATAAATAAAATGAATGGTTAATTCTCATGTATCTTCTGTAGGAGTACACACTGTCAGAATACTTGAGAATGAGTGGCATCTACTGGGGGCTGACAGTAATGGACCTGATGGGTCAGCTGTCCCGAATGAACCGCGAGGAGATCATAGAGTTCATCAAGTCCTGCCAGCATGACTGTGGAGGCATCAGCGCCAGCATCGGCCACGACCCTCATCTCCTCTACACCCTCAGTGCTGTACAGGTTAGTAGGAATCTACTAAATCTAGAAGGCAATTATAATAATTAATAAATGGTTATAAAAATTACTCCTTGAAACTGGGAATTTATGAAAAAAATTGTTGTTACTCCCTTTAGATCCTGTCCTTGTACGATAGCCTTAATGTCATTGATGTGGACAAAGTGGTGGACTATGTTAAAGGACTGCAGCAAGAGGACGGGTCATTCGCAGGGGACAAATGGGGTATGTTTATTTTTTATTTTTTCAGTCTTTACTGGAATAAACAATTTTAAGTATTATACACTACCAGTCAAAAGTTTTTGAACAGTAAGATTTTTTTTGTTTGTTTTTTTTTGTAAGGAAGTCTCTTCTGCTTACCAAGCCTGCATTTATTTGATCCACAATACAGAAAAAGTGGTAATATTGTGAAATATTTTTACAATTGAAAATAAACAACTGCTTTCTAATTGAATATATTTTAAAAAGTAGTTTATTCCTGTGATCAAAGCTAATTTTTCAGCATCATTACTCCAGTCTTCAGTGTCACACGATCCTTCAGAAATCAAATATGCTGATTTGCTGTTCAAGAATCATTTTTATTATTATCAATATTTAAAACACTTAGATACATTTTTTCAGGATTCTTTGATGAATAGAAAAAAAAAAACAAAGATCAGCGTTTATCTGAAATAACAAGCTTTTGTTACATTTTACACTATACCATTCAAATTAATTGCATTAATACTTATATTTAGCAAGGATGCTTTAAATTGATCAAAGTTAATGATAAAGACATTTATAATGTTACAAAAGATGAACCTAAATAAACAAAGAAACCTGAAAATCTACTCAGCTGTTTTCAAATTAATAATAATAAAAATAATAATAATAATCATAATATTAGAATGGTTTCTGAAGGATCATGTGACTGGAGTAATTTGGATAAAAATGCAGCTTTGAAATCAGGAATACATTTTAAAATATATATTATAAAATATATTCAAATAGAAAAGTTATTTTAAATGGTAAAAATATTTCAGAATCATGCTGTTTTTTGCTGTACTTTGGATCAAATAAGCGCAGGTTTGATGAGCAGAAGAGTCTTCCTTAAAAAACATTAAAAATCTTACTGTTCAAAAAATTTGGATTGGTAGTGTTTGACTTTATGAATGCTTGTTTTTTTCTTAACAGGAGAAATAGATACACGGTTTTCCTTTTGTGCGGTTGCAACGTTGGCACTACTGGTCTGTATTCTTTTGTATTCAAATATTATATTTAATTTATTTAGTGTTTTAAGGTTTTAAATGCATAAAACATGACAAATTTATGTGTAGGGCAAGTTGGATGTGATCAACATGGACAAGGCCGTTGAGTTTGTGCTGTCCTGTATGAACTTTGATGGTGGGTTTGGTTGCAGACCTGGTTCCGAGTCCCATGCTGGTCAGGTGAGGTATTTGAGGTCATTTATGCCGACCTTCAAACTGTTTAGTGTTGTAACCATATGTTGTTCTTATCCTGTCTCCAGATTTACTGCTGCACAGGTTTCTTGTCGGTCACCGGGCAGCTTCATCAAGTAAATGCAGATCTGTTGGGCTGGTGGCTCTGTGAAAGACAGTTACCATCAGGAGGCTTAAATGGGAGACCAGAGAAGGTATGATGTCCTTTAGATCAAAGGTGTTAAAATCTTAGTTCACCCAAAAATGAAAATTCTGTCATTAATTACTCATCCTCATGTCGGTCCAAACAAGTAACACCTTTGTTAATCTTCAAAACACAAATTAAGATATTTTTGATGAAATCCGAGAGCTTTCTTACCCTGAATAAACAGCAACACAACTGACATGTCCAAGACCCATAAAGGTAGTAAGGACATTGATAAAACAGTCCATGTGACATCAGTGGTTCAGCTGTATTTTATGAAGCTACGATTATGATTCTTCTCATCCATGTCGGTTTTTGAAGTGTGTTAATGCATTTATTGGAAGTTATTATTTATGAGAGTCCAAACACAACCATGGATGTTTTTTTCCTCTGATTTTAGCTGCCTGACGTCTGCTATTCCTGGTGGGTTCTTGCGTCTCTAAAGATCATTGGCAGAATTCACTGGATTGACAAAGCCAAACTGCGCAGTTTTATTCTTGCTTGCCAGGATGAAGAGACTGGAGGCTTCGCTGACAGGCCTGGAGACATGGTAAGCTCTCTCTGGAGTTTGTCACATGAAATTTTGCATATGCTTAAATATTTTGCATGTCATTTCTCTAGGACATAGCCTTCTTTAAACAGAGCTTATCAGTCTGTGCAGTTGATTCTTACCAGTGCATTATATGTTTCTCTTTTGTCTTTCCATCCAGGTGGATCCTTTCCACACTCTATTTGGTGTGGCTGGTTTGTCTTTGCTAGGAGATGAGCAGATCAAACCAGTAAACCCTGTGTTTTGCATGCCGGAGGATGTGCTTCAGAGGATTGGCCTCCAACCAGACTTGCTGAGCTGAGTTTAAATTTTCAGCATGGCTGTTTTCCTCTTCTCCTACCCCTACACAGCCAGCCGTTTCAAAACGGACTAACCAGCAAACCGTGGAAAGCTGTCACCTTCAACTAACGATCGGCACACCGTTTAGAGGGACCAAGGACTTTAGAAAGACCCTTAACATTGTGTGCTTTTTTTCGGAGAGTTGTTCTCATCATCATGTAGGCACCGTATTACAATGCTTACTTATGCTAGTGGGCTTTCTCTATTTAAAGATACGGTTCAAAGAGTGGTATCTGCTATTTACAGCTTTCACTGTGTAACTTTATTTATATGATTAATTCAGCAGGTCACTTTTTGGTGTCAGCCAAGAGTGTTTAGTCAATGAGGGGATAGGCCACTCACTCATCTCAGATGGCTTTTCTCTGAGTATGCGAGACTAATAAATGTACATGTTACATCATACTTTAAGTACCATAAACATGGATTTTGTGCATGAGATTAATTTTTATGCCCAATTCTCTTCAGTCGTCAAGGTTTTGTTGGTCCTCACATCCCAAGCATTCTTAATAACTATTGTGCAACCATTTTAAAACTCTGCAACTGCAGTTATTTTTAAGGTTTGGGAGAATTTTGCTTTTGTGGTATTAATGAATTCTCTCACTCTGAAGATGCCTGTTGTGTGGGATGGAATAAATGTGACTTTAATGTAAAACTCAAGTGGTTTTGCTTCACTAGTGTAGGCTAATTTGGATAATTCAATGTCAGGTGGTGTTCTCCACAAGGAATCGAGTGTTCATCAACCCAGAGCGTCTGACACAGATTATGATGAAACTTTGTTGGCCTGCTGTTACGTGATGTTCCTCAGTAGTGCTTGTATGTGTTTTTGCTCAGCGTAGGTTAGAAATGTTTATATCACATATAAAACTAATAAATTGAATTGATTACTAATTTTAGTCATTCAAGCTTTCAATGTCACAGATGATCTTATGAGGTTGTGTTTACTAAAATTCACTTCAAAATAGGCTTTTTACACTATGCTTTTAAATTTGTATTCATAGCATAAAAAAATAAGCTGGAAAACTTTCAAGTATGAGCACGTAGTTGGAAAAGTGAAGAGGCAATCAAATCAGAGTGTGTGAATTCATCAAGAGAGCAGCAATCTACAGACCCCTGACAGATTTGCAGAAACAAACACAAGGGTTGTTAGGCTACGATGAAACCCCACTGGTTCTCATTACAACCTGTTCAGAGTGTGGGAGATGTGCCACATGTCGCCACAGTCTCCTGGCACTTATGTTTTTTGTTAGATCACCTCACATGTGCGCAGACATGCACAACCGTCTAATGCCTCTGTTTGTTTAATAAAGACAGGATCAGTTTTATGACTAAATATGATGTATTTATTTGGGGCAAAAACTATTTTGCAAGTAATAAAAACTGCATATTTGTTTGTACTAATACTCTACCAGTCAAACATTCTCTGGGCATGTGCTGGCAGCTTTACCTTCTCTAGCCAAACCAACTCATTCAAAGTTGTTCAACAAATGCATTTTTTCAGATGCGAGAAACAGAAAATTGAACCTGATCTGATTTTTTATGGCGGATTAAATTTTCGAATGCAGTGTAGAAACCTGATTGACACAAAGTAAGGTCCTATTTATTTTTTTAACATGCGGAAGTTTCAGACTTGTGAACCTTGACACAGAAATTGTCATTATTTGAAATTATGAAATTATTTTTGTTTTCTTTGCGCAAAAGTATTCTCGTAGATTCATACAATTATGGTTGAACCAATGGACTATTTTAACGATGTTCTTACTATCTTTCTGGGCCTTAAACGTGTCAGTTGCATTGCTGTCTATGCAGGGTCATAAAAATGTTGGATTTCATCAAAAATATCTTAATTTGTGTTCCAAAGATGAACAAAGGTCTTACAGGTTTGGAACGACATAAGGGTGAGTAATTCATGACAGAATTTTCACTATCTTTTTAACATTTTTATTCTTTAAAAAAATTCATGAGTATGTACAGTATACACTTGCCTGCAAAGCAATTTTTAAGCTATTAGATCAAAGATTTAGAACAGTGGTTCTCAACCAAGGGCTGGGGCCCACTAGGAGGCCTCAGCAAGCTTTTATTATTTAAATTTAGTAACAAAAACAATACCATCCACATAAGGTCATGACTGTTAGAAGGAGGGGAGTGTGTGATAATGAAATGGGTTATCATCATGTGAACACCAGTTTACAGTGTTATGTTGTTTATGGATTTTTATGTTTATGATTTGATATGTGTACGGAGTCAATGTCTAGTGTTTTTCCATATATGTTTATTCTTTAATACATTTTCATAGTTGGGATTACCTGTGGGGTCCTGTGTTTGGTAAGAGAACATTTTGATGATGTGAAAACTCAAATTCCTTTAATTAATGGTTATACCATTCAATGGGCACTGGGCTTAATTTGAATGTTTGAAGACTGTAATTGTCTTAATCGAAACGTACATTGGTTATATCTGATTAATTGTAATATTCTAGCCTTTGATTATCAGAATGTGTGTGTCGAATGTGTATGTTTTAATACTGATGTTGAATTATTCTTTGTCATGGGTGTTGATCCACCCCTGTTAATGGTTGGTTCCGCTAGTGTTTGGCGGGAGGGTTGAATATACAGGGGAGGGTGTCTGGGGAGGCCAGTCGGGCCACGGGAGGCCCAAGGCCTTGTACATTAAGCTAAATGCTGGAATGTCCGATATGAGTGTCAGCTTGTTTCTCGAGGCTAGTGCCCAAGCCTTGTTTTGCTGTTCTCATCATGTTTTATTTTTATGTTTTGTATAGTTTATTTTGGATATTTTGTTGATTTATTTTGGATATTTTGAAAGTAGGTTGGCGCACAAGTGACGAGACAACTGTCGTAAAATAAAACCACTTGGACTTTAATGATTAAATTTGCTGTATTAAACTCTTTCATTCTCATCCCGGGCCCTACAGCAAAAGTACACGATACAATTTCAGTCAAGCGGTACAACTAGCCAACTGACCTCTGGTGGCAGCAGTTTTGAGACTCAAGGTGGCATTCTGACACCTTTCCATTCCAAAAAGATTCTTTATACAAGGAAAAGGTTCTTCAGATTATTTAAATGTTCTTCACTCCAAGAAAACAGGAGAAGAAAAGTCCCCGTTTGGAGCCTTTATTTGTAAGAGTGTAGTGGAATAGAGTTCTTTAGATCATTAAAATGTTCAGCACACTACGAAAATTGTTTTTTAAAGGGGTCATCGGATGCCCATTTTCCACAAGTTGAATGATTCTTTAGGGTCTTAATGAAAAGTCTATAATATACTTTGGTTACAAATTCTCAATGGTTGTGTAAAACAACACCCTTTTTACCTTGCCAAAATCATCTCATTCTGGTCAAGGCTGCTTTAAATGCAAATGAGCTCTGCTCGCCCCGCCCCTCTCTTCTCTCTGTGGAGAGAC
>JAHKKF010485190.1:0-13969 GCA_019740295.1 Labeo calbasu | reverse complement strand
TATATTTTAACTATTAAATATAATATTTTGTTTAAATTTCCAAATAATACGGAAGCCACTGAATAAAAAATAAAAAAAGGTTATTGCAACTTTTTATCTCACAATTCTGACTTTTTTTCAGAATTGCGTGATATAAGCTCACAATTGCGAGAAATAAAGTCAGTATTGTGAACTTGCAATAAAAACTTGCAATTGTGAGTTATTAAGTCCAATTTTGAGAGAAAAAATAACGGATGTTATCAGAATTACGAGTTTATATCTCACAATTCTGACCAAATAACTTTTTGGTCAGATGCAACTGCATCTTATAAAATCAGAATTGTGAGATATAAACTCGCATAAAAAAACAATCAGGTATATTCTATATTACATTTTTTAAATATACATTTGGGATCAGTAAGACTGTAAACTGCATGCTGTTTTTTTCCTGTTGTAAACAAAAGTATTTTCACACAGGTCTTTTCCAGTGCAAGTCATTATTCACAGTTATTCTTCATCTCAGTTAAAAAAAAAAAAAACTGCAAATAACACAAGGCACAACCTTTTTTTGGGGTGAACCAATTATTTACAGAACCAATTGTTAGGATCAGGTCACTTGCCTCCTAAAAGTCTGACTCGTGCACATTTATTTTGAGATGGGTAGGTGTTCAGCAGCAAGAAAATAATCATTTGTAGTCTGTTGTGAAGAAAACAGCAAAGTGAGAAGGCTTGGACAGCTGGTACCGCTAGACCTAGCTGAATCGGCACAATGAATAATGCAACAAAACAGGCTTGTCATCCCAGATGACTCTCTGTGCACATCAAGAGCACTCGCTCTGGCAAAATGTGTCAAAACACAAGGGAGAACAGTACTCAACACCATCCGAGAAACGATTAGTGAAGAAGCTGCGATAAATGAGATTACAGTTTAGCAGTGCAAGATAGCAGTTTATGCTGATTTACTGCTGACGAGCATTTCTGATTTTGTTTTTAAGGGACTTTTGGTGGCCACGATCTTCTGCTTTTTTAACGGTGAGGTAAGTGTTTATCCAGCTCAAATGAAAAATTTCCTGTTTATCTGCAAGGAATTATGGATTGTGCAACATCCTTTTCCTTGAAAGCAAAGCTCAGATAATGGAGATTCTGTACTGGCTGTTTAAATCTACAAACATTGGCAGATGTCCACATGTACCAATACGAGATGCCTGACTCAGAGGGAACCTGTCCAAATCATTTTGTTTTGCACTGAGCTGTTTTAGAGGCACTGTGGTAATGAGGAATGCAGAAGCCATTATGGATAATATTATCAGTCCTACAGTTAATGCAGCCTATATGTTTAAACAGATGGCTGGTCAATATGATGATATATGTGTCAGCCGATTTTCACTTTCTAAATGTATAATGAAAATCAAATATATAAGAAGGTACACTACATGTGACTATACATGGTATAATGTTTTGAGTTTTGTTGCAGTGCTATTTTAGCTCTAATGCCAGACATAATTTGTCATTAACAAACTCTTAAATTAGCTATTGGTTTGAATTTCTGAGAAAATAATCAAATTAGATTTATTTTAATTAAAATATGCATTACCATATGGTTAAACAACATCCAGTGTTATTTCGGTATCACTGAGATACTATTATAGATTTTTATTATGAATTTGAATTTTATACTTTATTTTAATTTTAGATAAGGTTTTAATTCATTTTGGTGTTTTTGCCATTATTATTATTATTATTGTCTATATAGTTTTTAATTTAATTTCAGTTTTAGTTACAGACAATTTTGTATCAAGTTAAACTAAATGAAAAATGTAACCTTGGCACCTAGCAAAAAAAAAAAAGAAAAAAGTTTTACATACAACTTCAAGTTGAATTTTAGGTTTTCCATAGTTTTATTTTTAGATAACTATAAATATTGCATTGTATTATTTGCTAAATTTCCAAATAATATGGAAACCACTGAATTAAAAAAAAAAAAAAAAAAAGTTATTGCAACTTTTTATCTCAAAATTCTGAACTGTTTTCTGTTTTGGGGATTCTGACATTTTTCTCAGAATTGCGTGATATAAACTCACCATTGTAAGAAATAAAGTCATAATTGCAAAATAAAAACTTGCAATTCAGACTTTTTTTTTTCTTCACAGAATTGCATGATGTAAACTCGCAGTTGAGGTTATTTTCTCGCAATTCAAGTTTATATCTCAGAATTCTGACCTAATAACTTGCAGTTGTATCTTATAAAGTCAGAATTGCGAGATATAAACTCACAATTACGAGAAATAAAAAGTCACAATTACTGCATCTTTATTTCTGAAATTATTTCTCAGAATTACAAGAACTGTGAGTTTATATGTCACAATTCGGAGAAAAAAGTCAGAACTGCGAGATGTAAACTCGCAATTGCAAGAAAAAAAGTCAAAATTGTGAGATAAAAAGTCACAATTACCTTTTCTGTTTTTTATTCAGTACTAGAAACAGGCTTCCATAAAATAACAAACTATTACTATGAAAAAAATCGTATTATTTATGGTCATTACAGCCTCCCTGAAATGGTACCATGACATTTTAAGTCATTAATCTTATTTTATAAAACTGAATTTAAAGTAAATAAATCTTATTTTTTTAAACTGAAAAAAAGACAATTGTTCAAGAAGATAATAGATAATTCAAGCTGCGTGTTTAGTGATTTCTGTTGACTAAGCAGGTCATCTGTCCATACTTTCCTCAGGTCCAAGCTGTTTTGAGAAGGCACTGGAACCAGTACCGCATACAGTTTGGAAGCATCATACAGTCTGATGGTCTGAGATCTGCATCGTACACCGCGTCCTCCATTACAGAGGTGCAGGGCTGTTACAGCATTGACGGCCACACAGAACACTTGAATGGCAAAAACTATCATGACATTGACAACATCACCTTAAAACCAGAGAACCCCTTTGCCTGATGCCACTGAATGTGGCAGTATGCCGCTTTAAGAAAAAAAAAATATAATAAACTGTTGACTACAGCGACAGCTGTCACATGGCTGACTTGGACCTTTTTACCCCATAATTCACTGCTCATTCTCTCTGAAGGGTGGAGAAAAGGCATTTCTCCTAGAATTTACACTGAAAAACATTTTGCTACCTTCATTTAATGTTAAATGGACAAATATAAGCATTACTGGCCTTGTCTTTGTACTTTGCAGTATTTTAGTTGGCTCGACTGCAGTGCGCAGTGGAACTGTGTAAATATTTAGCTTTTTTTTTTTTTCAGATTTCATGTGTAATGCACTTCTTTGTCTTATATTTGTCCCTGTGATAAAAAAATATGAATTGTATATCTAATCCAGATCATGACCACACTGAGAAATGTATATTTTTACTAAAAAACAAAATTATATGTAGTTGAAACACAAAAATTGAAAAGTGCCCAAAAGCCAATGCCACTTTTCTCTTTTATAATAATGATTTAATAATTTTAAGGCAAATCTGTTATTTAACTGTGCAGAAAATAATACAGCCAGTATAGACAATTGTTGTCTTTGTTAATCTGGACAAGAACTAAATTGAAACTTTGAAGATTCAGAATTTTTAGTATACTCAAGTTTGGATTCAAATACATCCGTTACCCTGATAGCACACGTACGTCTCAGAGACGTCTATTTGACGTCTGCATTTACATCTGCAAGACATATTTTTTTTTGATAATTTCTGCAATAAGTCTATTGGACGTTTCCTATCAGATGTCAAATAGACGTTTAGTAGATGTCTTTAAGATGTTTATGATTTAGAATGCTTGTAAAACTGACATCTGAAAGACGTCTGTCAGACGTTTGTACACAGCAGATGCTTTCCAGATCAAGAGATCTTTAACAGACATCTTGCAGACATCTTGTACGTGCGCTATCAGGGTATTCAACACGAATCACAAATATAATAATTCATAAACACCTGACTTAGAGACCCCTAAAATGACACTGGAGATTGGACCACAATTTATGTAACATTTCTAGGTTTAGTAAGAGCTTACAGTACGAAAACAAGCTTACCACTTTATTTAAGATATATTTCTCAAATTATATGCATATTTTTCCACAAATTAATTTATATGACACATGCCACATTTTCAAGGTTTTGACTTACTTTGATATTTCTTGTAGTGCTCAGTCATGTATATGTTTCTTTTAATATGTGGCTTTTGTAAAATAAGGTACAATAACCCGCTACCTAGAGTGTTACTCTGCAACTTTTCCTATAACATAGGAAACATGGAGTGTTCGAGATATCACTCTCTTGTGTCAAAAGCAGGGATTCCTTTCACCCACTCTACCTAAATTCAATTACATTCCATATGATTTGAATTTGTTTATTTCCTTTAATGTCACAGCGTTAGCAAAACTCACTCCATTTTAGACTTCTCTGACAATCAACAAGACTTCATAATGCTTTAAAGAATAGTTCACCCAAAAATGAAAATTGTCTTTGTTTACTCACCTTCATGTCGTTCCAAACTCGTACTGTATGTAGACTCAAGAGTATTTCCAATGAATCTAATGCTTCTCTTTCCAATAATAGGTCATAGTTGCCACATCTGTCAAAAAAACATCATAAATGTATTATAAATGCAACCCATATCTGACTCGTGCATTATATTCTAAGCTTTCAGAAAGCATAAAATATTTAAATTTCAATCTGTTCGCTTTACATGACAGATTAAATTGCAAGCCATTATTCACTGTGAGTTAAATTATTATTTTGCATCGGTGATGTTTTCACAAATATATGAAAAGCTCCCAGATCCGGTTGCATTTGTTTTTTTGTGTGAACTATTCAATTAATTCCTGCTTTTGTCTGTATGCATATTTAAACAAAATTGTTGGCAATGCTACAAATGTGGGAATGTGCTTGTATTATGTAAATAATATATTCTTAGCTGTAATCACATTTGAATATTTTATAGGGGTGTGCATATCATCGCTTTGTACCGCTGACGTGATTTGTGTGCATTTCTTCCACCCTGAACGGGAACGTAACTCATTCTGGGTTCGGAACGAATCAGTATTAATATTGCAAACCACAGCACTTCACAGCATGTAAACAAATGCCAATCAAACATCCACTGTATCATTTCATCAGGTTTTCATCATCAGACTCGACGCAATATTCTTTTTCTTGAATGTCATTCAGTTTTCATGAATGTGTGCCAATTACTGTTGCTCATAATGCTTTGTAATGTTTTTTCGTTGTGTTGTTAGTTATACTTTGTGTGTTTCAGTGAAAACAAAACAATTGCTGCAGGACGGTTTCATACGTTTCATACACATATTTGCTTGTCGTTTTTTGACCTGGTATTTAAGGTTGTACTTTGTGTGAAAGTAAGTTTTGCTTTCCGAGTTATCAGAATAGTTGTATTGTGTATATGCTGCACCTAAATTCAACCACTTCTAATGTTCTTTTCTGTATGAATGTAATTTGTCTCGTTCTCTTGAGGTGTATTCGTGTAACATTTATTTCATAAAATGTGGGCAGTGTTGCAATCATGTGTACTGTATTATTCTGTAATTACAGATGATTATTTCAAGTGTCCGGTTTGCATGTTAATGTGTGTTTCATTAAAAGCACTGGGGTGGGGATGAGAAGTTAATCAAAACATGAAAGCACATCAAAGGTTCCACTATTCACACTGCAGAGGACTGAAGTCAATTTACTTAAATTCCAAGGGCAATCTAATGACGTCCTCTCACAAAGTCATGCTCGGCATCAAACATGCCCTTTAGTCGAATGCATTTTTAATAAGTTGGCTTAGGAACACGGACACACAATGAGGAACGAGAACGACTTTTCTCCGTAAAAGCTAAAGCCAATCCGTCTAGATGACCACTGCTAGAGAAAAATCTAACAACTATAATGTTACATTTCAGTCAGTAAAATATCTTATTGCCTATAAAAAAGAAAAACAGTATCTCGTTATATAGGCAAGGATTTTACTGGAAAATGAAAATGTCCTCAGGCCATCCAAGAGGTAGATGAGTTTGTTTCTTTATCAGAACAGATTTGGATCTTCTGCACTGAATGGGTGTCATCAGAATGAGAGTCCAAACAGCTGATATATATATAAAAAAAAAAAAAACATCATAATAATCCACAAAAATCTTGGGAAGTGAAAAGGAGCATGTTTATAATAAACAAATTCATGAAGCATGTTTAAACCGTCGCTCCTGTTCAAAATACCAGGCCATAATTCGTAATACTGATTCCTTCAGTGAAAAAGTCCCTCCCCTGTTCTGAAGGAATCTGTGAAAATATGAATAATTTTAACAAAATAAGAGAGATCATACAAAATGCATTTTATTTTTTTTTAGTCCTGTCCTGAGAAAGATATTTTACATAGATGATGTTTACATATAGTCCACAAGACAAAAAAAAAAAAACAAAAAAAAAAAGTTGAAATTATTAAAATAACCCCTACAAAAGACTGAGAACCCTTGGTTCTTAGTATAGTGTGTGGTTACCTGGATGATCTATTACTGTTTTTTTGTGATGGCTGAATGGTTAAACTAAGCACTATTTTTCAGAAAAATCGTCCAGGTCCTGCAGATTCTTCAGTTTTCCAATATCTTTTGCATATTTAAACCCTTTCTAGCAGTGACTGCATGATTTTGAGATCCATCTTTTCACACTGAGGACAACTGAGGGATTCAAACACAACTATTAAAAAAGGTTCAAACATTCACTGATGCTCCAGAAGGAATGCTCCAGATGCATTAAGAGCTGGGAGGTGAAAACTTTTGAACAGGATGAAGAGGTCCAAATTTTTCTTATTTTGTTGGAATCTTTTTTTTTTTTTCATTTAGTACTGCCCTTTGGAAGCAACAGAAGATACTTGCATGTTTCCTGGAAGACAAATTAAGTACAATTTACCTTGATCTTCAAATTTCAAAAGTTTTCACCCCCCAGTTCTTGATGCAACGTATTTCCTTCTGAAGCATCAGTGAATGTTTGAAGCTTTTTTTAATAGTTGTGTTTAAGTTCTTTGGTTGTCCTCCGTGTGAAAAGATGGATCTCAAAATCATGCAGTCACTGCTGGAAAGGGTTCAAAGATGCTGGAAAACTGAAGAATTTGCAAGACCTCCCTGGTGAAAAAAACAGCATAAACTGGTAGGCATGTTTTGATGCTTGGATGCTGGTTAGGTATGTTTTGATGCTGGTTTAAGCTGGTTTATGCTGGTCCTTTGCTGGTTTTTGCTGGTCCTTTGCTGGTTTATGCTGGTCATGTTGCTGGTCAAGGACCAGCATAAACCAACAAAGGACCAGCATAAACCAGCTAAGGACCAGCATAAACCAGCAAAGGACCAGCATAAACCAGCAAAGGACCAGCTTAAACCAGCACCAAAACATACCTAACCAGCATCCCAGCTTCAAAACATACCTACCAGCTTATGCTGTTTTTTTCACCAGGGCTGGAGGATTTTTCTGAAGAACAGCAGGCAGTTTAACCATTCAAAACAAACAAGGGACTATCACAAAAAAAAAAAAAAGTCGTAGATCATCCAGGTAACCACACACAGTATTAAGAAACCAGGGGGTTATTTTAATAATTTCACCTTTTTTGTTTGTCTTGTGGACCATTTGTAAACATCTTTTAGGTAAAATATCTTACTCAGGACAGTACTAAATAAAAAATAACATGCATTTTGTGTGATCTCTCTTTTTTTGTTAAAATTATTCACAGATTCTGCAAGGGATTCCCAAACTTTTGCATGCCGCTGTATCTGTTCAGAACTGTTTTGGACAGTTTTTTTTCGCTTGCAAATAGTGCTTGATCTGTGCATATTTCTCTCCTGATTCAGACAAGACAACTTTTTCACTGGAGAAAGCAATATTGATAGAGGACATGTAGCTGGAAGCAATGGTTTAAGCTATAAAAAGTCTTAATGATGGATTTGTTTACAAACATGCAGCTTTTTTGCTTCAAAAGACATTAATTGATGAACTGGAGTCATGTGGATTGCTTGTGGATTATTGTGATGTTTTTATCAGCTGTTTGGACTCTTATTCTGACGGTACCCA
Organism: Labeo calbasu; assembly: GCA_019740295.1. NCBI lineage: Eukaryota > Metazoa > Chordata > Actinopteri > Cypriniformes > Cyprinidae > Labeo > Labeo calbasu. Next base: position 5,933 of record JAHKKF010485190.1, on the reverse strand, counting down.
TTCACTACACAGGATGTTTTATTGGTGAGCAAGCGATGCAATTCCAAACGCCAAATTCCAAATCTGCTGTTAACAATAAAATAAAATGATGTACTGTAGCTGCTTTATTGTTGAATTCCTACCTGCTAGTGTAAATTCACAGAGGTAAATGTCTGGACTGCATGTCATCAGATATTTATGAGAACTAAAGGGTGTCATGCTGTGTGTAAAGACTACAAAAAAGTTCTACCAAGGAAGTATGGGCCCGCCAGATGTTTCCTCTGACATGCCACAGTGCAGCATTAAATTGAGAACATATGTTATCCACCATCTTGGAAAGCATTAAGCCAACAGGGCAATCCCAGAGAGCACTGAGCACTGTCTTTACACAATTTGAATGGAAAACAAACTGTGAAACAGTTGTATTACAGACTGGATAAAAAAAAAAAAAAAACTGCCTTTGGGACATGGGGCCATCAGTATAATTTAGTCTGAAATGTTATACTTTGCTGCCCATTTTCCTTTAGCTTGAATACTGAAGAGAATGTGTTCACATCTCATTATTCTGTTCCAGCTCAAAAAGACACGTTCAGTGTTCAAGCTAAAAAATGAAATCTCTCTCAACACGTAGCACGGTGTCTAATCAGAGGGAAAGTCCACTGAAACTGAGGACTGGTGAAGCAGGTGGGCTAACATGCAAAACCACTTGACAAACAGAAGATAAGCATTCATTCCTCTGCCCACATGAATGTGTTCACCGTATGTTCTGCTTTATCCAAGACTTTCAACAGTGCCCTACGTCATTGCCTTAAATAAATAGCACGCATCTGTATTCAGGAAGATACAGCAGGCATGATGAGACACTTCTGCCAGGTGAGGAATGCAGTTATGAGAAAAAATGAGGGAAGAAAAACTCCAAAGAAACCAAAAGGTTCACAGTTTCAGGTCAGCTTATTAAAAACGTCACTTTAGTTATCTTAAAGCAATTTGTTTACCTTATTTTTTTCATTAAAGAGAACATAAAATGGTAAGCAGAGTGGTATAAATCACTGCTGTTTTTCCTTGCATAGAACCTGAAGCTCAAAAACTCTGCCTAAGATCCATTTTGCATTTCAAGGAAGAAAAGAAAAGAAAAAAAGCAGGATTTGAACAACATGGTAAGTAAATGAGGGTTTTCATTTGTGAAAATTGGTTTCACAAAAGCAGGAATCACAATATTCAATAAAGCTCAATTAGTTGTAATGAATCATTTCCATGCGCCTAATATGCTTGCATTATGTTCAGTCACAGTCCGTATTTTGTGGACATCTTACGCATTTTCTGAAATCAGTGCCAAAGACAAGGACATACAGGAAATGTCAGATGGAAAAGGATAAATTATGAAAGACTAGCTCCAGCTCTCTTGGGAGACTTTGCATATCACACACACTGACTGCAAATGATGTTGTTTTAGTACATGGGGACGGATTATCCACCTTATTTTTCAATGCGGAAGCTGTTTTCTGGTAATGTGTTAGACTCATGAGCCACCTAGAAGAATAACAAAGTGCCGTAAACAGTAAAACAGTTTGCACTACAAACCATTGTTTTAGATAATCAAGATACGCTAGACACAAATGAGACCGGAAGCCAGACACATTAAATTTACAAATGGCCGCACCCGCTCTTACGGGAAAAATAAGGTGGATAGAAGTGGTTTTATTAAATGCAATGTCTTTCAATAACTAAACCCCAGAAACACCACAATATTATATTGTATTGTTCAACGTCTAACCAAATGCAATAAACAAACATATACCTTTCGAAAAGGTACTGCCCCAGTGACAGCTTTTGCACCTTTATTTCTAAGAGTGTGGCAGTTTTATAAATCATCATACTGCAGTATTTTTAGAGTAATACAATAAATACACCTGGAGGTGTTATGTTAATGAGAATTTAGCAGGAAATGACCTTAAATGACACTAAAACGGATATTAAAATAGACATTTGGACATGTTTTTGTGAGATTCACTAATTAAACATTTTTAGAATATAAACAGTAGCATGATTAAAAATTATATTTCACCACCTATGAAAAGAAATGCTGTTGGAATATGTATTTACAGTTTTATGCGAAAGTTTGGGAACCTCTTGCAGAATCTGTGAAAGTATGAATAATTTTAACAATATAAGAGAGATCATAGAAAATGCATGTTATTTTTTATTTAGTACTGTCCTGAGCAAGATATTTTACATAAAAAAGGTTTACATATAGTCCATAAGATCAAAAAAATAGCTGAAATTATTAAAATAACCCCCTTCAAAAGTTTGTGTGTGGTTACTTGGATGATCTACGACTGTTTTTTTGTTTTGTGATAGTGGTTCATGAGTCCCTCGTTTGCTCTGAACAGTTAAACGGAGCACTGTTCTTCAGAAAAATCCTCCAGGTCCTGCAGATTCTTCAGTTTTTCAGGAATCTTTTGCATATTTGAACCCTTTCCAGCAGTGACTGTATGGTTTTAAGATTATTCTTTTCACACTGTGGACAAATGAGGGACTCAAACACAACTATTACAGAAGGATAAAACATTCACTGATGCTCCAGAAGGAAACACGATGCATTAAGAGCCGGGGGTGAAAACTTTTGAACAGGATGAAGATGTCCAAATTGTTCTTATTTTGTTGAAATATCATTTTTTTTCCCCATTTAATACTGCCCTTCGGAAGCAACAGAAGATACTTGCATGTTTCCCAGAAGACAAATTAAGTACAATTTACCTTGATCTTCAAATTCAAAAAGTTTTCAGCTTAATGCATCATGTTTAATGCTGGAGCATCAGTGAATGTTTGAACCTTTTTTATTAGTTGTGTTTGAGTCCCTCAGTTGTCCTCAGTGTGAAAACATGGATCACTGCTGAATCAGGAACAACCATCAAAAAACAAAAAAACAGTTGTGAATCATTCAGGTAACCACACACAGTGTTAAGAACCAAGGGTTCCCAAACTTTTGAAGGGGGTTATTTTAATAATTTCAGCTATTTTTTGTCTTGTGGACTATATGTAAACATCTTTTATGTAAAATATCTTACTCAGAACAGCACTAAATAAAAACTAACATGCATTTTGTATGATCTCTCTTTGTGTTAAAATGATTTACATTTTCACAGATTTTGAAAGGGGTTCCCTAACTTTCGCATAAAGCTGAAATTTAGCACTTTGTAATGACTTCTCTATCATGATTTTTTTTAATGTTTAAAGTGATAGTTCACCCAGAAATGTAAATAGTCATTAATTACTACTTACACTTTAATTACGTATGTCGTTCCAAACCTGTAAGACCTTTGCTCATCTTCAGAACACAAATTAAGATATTTTTGATGAAATCCAAAAGCTTTCTGAGCCTACATACACAGCAACACAACTGACACATTCAAGGCCCAGAAAGGTAGCAAAGACATTGTTAAAATAGTCCACGTGACATCAGTGGTTCAACCTTAGTTTTATAAAGCTATGGGAAAACTTTTTGTGCACAAAGAAAATAGTGACTTTATTTAACAATTTCTTCTTTTCCGTGTCAGTCTTTGACACGTCTTCTTTACACACAAAAACTATTCTCGTAGCTTCATAAAATTACAGTTACGAGTAAAGTTACTTAAATTGTTACTTTGGAACAACATGAGAGTGAGTAATTAATAACAGAATTTTCATTTTTGGGTGAACTATTCCTTTAAACATACAGCACAAGCCTTGACCTGTACAAAATAAAAATGTAGCCTATATTTTCTACTGCTGGCAAAGCTTAAACAGTGTACAGATCAGTCCTATAAAGCTGACTTCATTTAACAGTTACCTTGGATACCTTTTAGCACTGTCGGCCCAAAATCAAATAAATGGAAATTAATTAAAAAAAAAAAAAATCAGGAAATTACCAAATGCATTACAGTCAGCCACATCCACACAAGCAAAATGTAACCTTCATGCTTAACCTTATCCTCCAATATATCTTCCAATCATCTCTAAATGGATTAATCTATTTTGCCTTAATTAATCTGTTAAACTCTCTTGATATTAACATCTAAAATCTTTCATAATGTAGATGCAACAACATTAGCATTCATGTTTTAAGATTACAGTTAGCCCTACGTGACCTACACAGCAGGCACACCAGACTAATGGAATATAACACTGGGTGGAGGCTGCCCGAGGCCAATGTCACCTGTATTTAGCTTCAAAATCTGATGAAAACATGCTTTAGACCAATTCACAGATGGGTGAGTAAAACTCACTCTCATCCTCACACATTCATGCGCCTGGGGGAAGACATGAGTGAACCACAGCGAATGGAACACACACAGAGAAAAGCCTATTCTTCCATTTGTTTATTTCACTAATTGCATATAGTTCTTACATCACCAAAAATTATTATGTTGTTGAAAAGAATGCACGTTGAAATGATCATGACAAAAACAATATTCACGGTTAAATGAAACGCACATGTGACTAGCATTACGTACACATCTATTGTCTTTCATTTTAACAGTGTAAATATTGCCATCTAAATGTCCAAAACGAGTAATCACATAATTTCTGTGGGCAATATTCTGACTGACAGAATAACTTTTACTACAGCGTAACATTGTACACACATCACAATTAGAGAGACTCCAAAAACACCCTAAAGGGACATCTATGAGAACATCCTTGGGTAGGAAATTGCAATTTAGCTGCACTGTTAAACTTTGAACTAGCATTAACCTGCTGACATATGCCCAAGCTAAATATATGACTTAATATATGACTTAATATATGACTTAATATATGACTTAACGAATGAGGACTATATCCAAAGAAGGCCGGAATGAAATCAAAAAAGCTATTTTTTTTCCATGTTGGCAGAGGGTATTCAGTTTAAGAAGAAAACATATTCATGACAAAATGTAAAAAAAAAAAAAAAAAAAAAAAAAAAAGTATAAATAATTCAGGATTACCAAACTCAGACTTCAAAATACATATACTGGGGTCCTGAACCCCACCGCAGCCTGTGACACAGTGACCTGCGCGGTACAAATTCTTTCCGGAAACAAAGGCGCCAAACGTGTGTTTGTTCTATCTAATCAAGGTTTGTCTTTGATAGCACAGGAAATGGCCAGACTGAGAGTCTTTACTCAATGAAAACAATTGCTATGACCATCCAGACCCTCCTCAGGAATGCTACCAGGATTTTATGGGAGTCGTCTGTTTACTTGCACAATTTCCAGTTATCTGTAAAGTAAACACGGCATCTGAATAAGATCTTCTTTCCAGGGAATAAGGCACTGTGCTGCTTTTGATGTGATAATGTAGAGTTATATAATTTGTTCAACTTCAGAAAAACACTGTTTTTAAGAAGGGCTAATCTGACATCCTCCTGAGGCCCTAAACAAAAAGTCTTTGGTATTTCAGAATGTTATTTGCACTTCTTTGTCAAGTTTGGGACATCCAGACTCAGTTATTAAAAAAATGAGAGCAATAATAATAACAAACATACATTTGTTATTAATAATAAATAAATAATCTACCCATTATTGTGCTGCCCCATACAGTATTAATGAAAAAACATACAGATTTTTTTCTCAGAATTGTGACATATAAAAACTTGCAATTGCGAGATATAAACTCACATTTCCTCAGAATTGTGAGTTTATATTCTAATTCAGAGAAAAAAAAAGTCAAAATTGCAAGAAAAAAGTCAGAATTGCGAGAAACAAATGAGCATTTGTGAGGAAAAAAGTAAGAATCAAAAGTTTATATCCTGCTATGCTGACTTTGTAACTCACAATTGTGAGTTTAAATTATGCAACTCTAAGAAAAGTCAGAATTGTGAGTTTATATCCCACTATTCTGACTCTGTAACTCGCAATTGTGAGTTTATATCATGCAATTTCAAGAAAAAAGTCAGAATTGCGAGAAACAAAGTCAGAATTGCAAGAATCAAA
>JAHKKF010485184.1:0-12237 GCA_019740295.1 Labeo calbasu | reverse complement strand
CACACACACACTCATGCATACATACATATACACACACACATATATATATATATATATATATATATATTATATATTAATTAAATTAATTAAAAACTCATGATTGCTCAAAAACAGTACAAATTTATGACAGCTACATATTTATTTATAACAAATCAACATCAAAACAGCAAATGAAAATGCTGCAGTGGTTCCTTAATAGACATACATATTCATTTTTAGCAACAGAATTCAGTCCTAAAAGTGTGGGAGATATTGGGAAAAAGCTAAATATATTTTACAAAACTTACAAAAGTTTTCACACACTAATATAACTTCATACATTGTTTTACAAAAAGTGTTTTCGACACTAATGGTACTTTATACCATAGGTCACGTTAACCGTAAGTTGTCCGTCATTGATGGAATTATTTTATCAGTGACGGAAAAATCAGAAGGCCTTCCGTCACTTTGACAGATTACACTGAGGGTGATCTATTGTAACTTGTAACTGTAATTCCCACCCCTGTCCAGTTGGTGGCAAGTGCGCTCCAGTGTGTCAAAATGCATAATCCTGTCATCCTGTAGGTTCATAATTAAAAATGAAAATGTGATCAAAAATAAAAGCAATTAAATGTGTTATTATAATTAAAATGACGGGAAATAATAGATTATGACGGATTTTTTACGACCCTGTCCGTCAAAATGACGGACAATGTTAAACGTCTAACGCAACCTCTGCTCCATACATACCCGGATCAAAATGACCCAAACATGAAACGTTTTTTTTTTTTAACGGCTATATCTCTTAAAAAAATAACTGTAAACAATCTGAAACACATAAATGTTGTATATGTTGAGGGTCTTAAAGGGACAGTTCACCCAAAAATGAAATTATCCCATGATTTACTCACCCTCAAGCCATCCTAGGTGTATATGACTTTTCTTTCCAGACGAGTACAATCAGAGTTATATTAAAAAAAATGTCCTGGCTCTTCCAAGCTTTATAATGGCAGTGAATGGCTGTTTTAAAGCCCAATAAAGTGCATCCATCATAAAAGTGCTCCATATGGCATTTATTGGACTTCAAATCTCAACAGCCATGCACTGCCATTCTAAAGCTTTGTCAGAGCCAGGACATTTTTTAATATAACTGATTGTATTCATCTGAAAGAAGAAAGTCATACACACCTACGACGGCTTGAGGGTGAGTAAATCATGGGGTAGTTTTTATTTTTGGGTGATGCTCTAAGGCATTTGAAAACTTCAGATTCCTTTCTAAAAACTATGCCTATTTTTATGCATCTCTTTCGGGTCAAAACAGACCTGAACGCGTTATGAGGGTTAAAGCAAAGGCATGGAATGTGTCACAAATGTGTTGACAGCATCAAATACTAACACGACTAAATGATCCTATGATGTTGTTGCAGCAAATGTCACGCAGCCAGCAGATGGACGAGCTTCTTGACGTCCTCATCGAGACCGGAGGTGAGTCGCTCCTCTTTAGCTCATAGAATAGTTCACACAAAAATTTGAATTCTGTCATCATTTACTCACTCTCAAGTTGTTCCAAACCTGTGCGAGTTCCTTTCTTCTCTTGAACACAAAAGAACATTTTGTAGAACATGGGTTACCAAACAGTTGATGGTAGCCATTGATTTCCATACTATGGAAGTCAACAGGGACCATAAACTGTTTGGTTACCAATATTCTTCAAAATATCTTATACAGATTTGCAACAACTTGATGGTGAGTAAATGATTTTCATTTTTGGGTGAAGTGTCTCTTTAACCCTAAATGAAACTTTAACAAGGCCCCTTATTTCACCCAGTAACCGCCCAGCTGTTATTGACTATTAAAGTCACTGTTTCTGGTGTCACTGTCTTGTTTTAAAGAAATGCCAGCTAACGCCAAAGAAGAGAGGTCTCCTGTAACCAAAGTTGTGCCTCACCTTACAGTTTCGCCCAAGTTCCACCGACACTACAGTCACATGTCGCCCTCCATGCTCGCGTACGATCACGCGGCGGCTCACGGAGACGCTCATCTGGAGGCGCTGCTGAACCCCATGAACCGGACGCAAGGGGACGCGCCGATCCTGAAGATGCCCGCTGAGGACGGACGCTTGGAGGAGCCGGGCGACGGATTCAACAGCCGCGACATGATGGACACGCCCGTATCGCCCACGGCCGGAAAGATCTCGGCGGTCGCCGCCGAGGGTCACGGCCTCGGAATGACCTTCGCGGAGTCGCCGTGGGAGACGATGGAGTGGCTGGATCTGACTCCGCCAAGCTCCGCCACCGCCTTCCACAACGGCCTGCCTCCGTCCGGGCCGAGCATCTTCAACACGGAGTTCCTGGACGTGACCGACATCAGCCTGAACTCGGCCATGGACCTGCACCTGGAACACTGGTGAGGAAAAAACATCACGTCCACATCCAGATCTCCAGATCCAGCTCTGACGCTCCAGCAGCATAGTGTTTAATACTGTTTATCACGTTCCATCAAAACTTGAATTGTTCTGACTGTGGATTCTGGCAAAGAATGTTTTGATTACTGGAAACAGAAAGACGCTCCAAGTGGAATTGGATTTAAACAGAGACATCCGTACCATCCGTCTGTAAATATACGAAAACAACTCAATAATTTTTTATTTTGTCTGCACATTTGTGGTGTGGGAAAAACACGTATTAATGCATTACACTAGTATATCACGTGTACTCTCTTGTGCTGTTGTAAATATGAATTCACACTTGCACCTTGAGCTTACCATAGAATGTGTCACACTTTTTATGAACATTTCATTCCTTTCTGTCATCGTCAAGTCATTAATTTATTTAGAGAGCGCAAACCTTTGGTTTTTACATGTGATATGGAAGCATGTTTCCGTCATGAGATAAAAAAAAATAGTATTTGTGACTTTTTCTCTAAAGTCTGAGTTTACATCTCACAAATCAGTGTTTTATTTCCACCACAGAATAAGAAGTAAAAATAGATACGTGACTTTGTCACAATTGCATCATTTTTCTCGTAACTGAGTTCATATTTACAATTCCAACTTTGCATTTTGCAGTTCCGACTTTCCATCTTGTAATTCCGACTCGTATCTGGCAATTCCCAGTATCTCACAGTTCCAAGTTTCTCTCATAATTCCAAGTTTGTCTTGCAATTCCAACTTTCTATCGCTTATATCTTGCAATTCTGACCCTCTTTCTCACAATTCTGACTTTATACCTTGCAATTCTGATTTCCTATCTCATGATTCCAACTTTCGATCTCACAATTCCGAGTTTATATTTTGCAATTCTGACTTTCTCTCATAATTCTGAGTTTATATCTCGCAATTCCAACATTCTGTCTCGCAATTCCGACATTTTGTCCTATAATTCCATATTTATGTTTTGCTGTTTCCACATTGTCTCGTAATTCTGAGTTTATATCTTGCAATTCTAACTTTCTATTGCATGTATCTTGCAATTCTGACTTTCTCACAATTCTGAGTTTATACCTTGCAATTCCGACTTTTAATCTCACAATTCCGAGTTTAAAATTTTGGAATTCTGACTTTCTATCTCATATTTCCGAGGTTATCTCTCGCAATTCTGTGTTTATACATCACAATTCCGACATTCTGTCTCATAATTCCAAGTTTATGTGTCACAATTCTAAAATTGTTTTGTAATTCCGAGTTTATATCTCACAATTTCGACATTCTGTCCCATAATTCCATGTTTATGTCTTGCAATTCTGGATATTTCGGAATTGTGACTTTCTATCTCAAAATTCCGAGTTTGGATCTTGCCCTCTGACACTCTGTCTTGTAATTCCGAGTTTATATCTTGCAGGTTCCGACTTTCTATCTCGTAATTCTTAGGGAAAAAAATTACAAATTGTGAAAAGTTGCAAATATCTTTTTTTTTTAAATTTCATTTCAGAAACAAGCTTCCATAATGTGATGCTCTACACTTCATGTGAAAAAGAAAACCACAAAATCTCAACTCTTCAGTCACTGAAAAATTGAACTGTATTTTAGAACGATCAAGCCTTGTAATCTCTGGTCAAAAGATCAAAGCAGATGAAGTACTTAAAGAACTTTCTCATATTTCGCTCATTTCTTTCCCCAAAAGTCTGTTTTGAATTCTAGATTATTATTATTACTGCCACTTTTGTTATTTTGAACGTTCATTAGCTCTTTTTTTATTGGTTGTCTTTATTATTTTTGGATCTTACTCTTCTGATGTATTTATTTCAACCTTTTCTTTTCATTGGCATATTTATACATATTTATGAGACATTCCTTTTCATTAAAAACAAAAGTTAGAGTAAACTTGCTCGCAAAAAGAACGAGTGATTAAAACAATGTGACACCAGTGTGAAAACAAATCATGTTTACTATAGCATTCGGATCCATCATTTAATTGTATAAAATCATCCTCCCTTATCGATATTTTTCAAATGACATGCACTGGTGACATTTTCTGACACACAAACAGTAGATTTTTAATACTGCCTGATTGATTTGTTGACTTATCGTCCCTGTTTCTCATTGAAACCTCACATTGTATAAATCGTAAATGACAATCAAAACGTCCTGAAGCAGAAGCAATACGTCACTAACTGTGATGCCCATTTTTACCAGCACTTGTGAAGAATGAAATCTAATATATAACTGTGAAACTGTACTGTGGCAAATTTGGGACCTGACTTTTTTTTTTTAGATCTTTTGTTTTAAATAAAATCTTTAGTTTTAGATTTTAATACTGGTCACTGATTTCGCAGAGCAATTTTTATAAATAATATTTAGCTCACCAAAAGCTGTGAATAGACTTTTTTTTTCATTAAATGTTTTTTTGTTATTTTCTGGTTTCTTCTAATATTTTGCGCCACTGAATGCTTTTGTACAGATCTCTACCGTGCCTTTTCTAGAGCCGTGAGGCCTTACAATAGAAATGAACTCGAAGCATCATTCAGACAATCCATTTTTATATAAATACACTTTTGTAAGAAATAAACCCTGGGTTTTAGTTCACTGAATAAGCATTAAGGGCATTATAGACCAAGAACAAGCTCTGTTTTATATATTTAAGACACAGTAGAGTATGAAAGACTCTGTTTTTACACATGAAGGTTTCAAACAGTACCTTTAATACAACCAGCTAAGATATTAGGTCTATAATCAAGATGAATTGTGTGTAAAGTTTTATGTTATGTAAAGAATGTCACATACTCCTGTAGATTTTATTTTTCTATGTTTGATATTGGCCAATGAACGGAGCAGCCCGGTAAAAGTGACTCTGCGATTTTGTATTTTTTCCCGTTACATAGTTTTGTTTTTTTATTGAATGTACGCTGTGGTTCCTCCGATCCTAACGCCGCACAAATGTTCACTATTTCTCTTTACCTCTGTGGAAAATGGAGGTTTTGTCTTATTCCTTGTTCTTTTGTTTCTCCTGGGGAAAATATATACGTATGACAGAAAGCTTTTGTATTGCTTAGCCACTGAACAACGTTACAATATAAACTGCCCCAGTATTTGTCTCCACCGCTGTATTACTCTAACAGAGTTCAATAAACGAACATAAAACGAACAAATTGACTCCATCAGTTTTGATGACTACCAAAAAACTCTTCCTTTTGAGCTTTTTTAATGATTATAGTTTATAGTGTCAGACTGCGTGCACTAGTAAATAATTTTCTGAAGAATATCAGAATACGTTTTACAATAAAATGCAATATCGGTCTTCAACATTTCACATTCAATTCAATGTTTACTATAAATTTCTGAGTGATGAATAAATGTGAGACGGTGAATGGCTGAGTATTGGTTTTATTCTAGCATTGAGCCCATCGTGTGTTCAGATCTAACAGAGCAGAATGACAATAAACCGCTGACCTGCAGGCAAACACGCTCATCATATTCATAACACCAGCTGATGTCCTCGTTAACCGTGACGTGTATAAGACAAGAGGTTAATATATATATATATATATCCAAACCTGAACATATAGTACGCTGTATCCCTGCACATTTCCTTTTACAATTTTTACAGATTACTCTTCTCACCGTACACGTAAAATATTTTCACAGTGATTTTTTTTCTGTACATAGTTTCCACTCTGGATACAATATAATAATACACATCGCCCTTAAAATTATTTCACCCCACATTCGTGTTTTGCCACGTGCACACTAATATTTCTTTAACTGCATTTGAGAGGATTTTCTGCCGTGAAAACGGAGTAACAAAGACTATGGACGAGGAAATGACATCAGCTTAGATCAGACCTGGGCAAACTTGGTCCTGGAGAGTTTAGCTCCAACCCTGATAAAACTCACCTGTTTGTAGCTTTCTAGTAAACCTGAAGACACTGATTAGCTTGTTCAGGTGCGTTTAATCAGGGCTGGAGCTAAACTCTGCAAGGACACCGGCCCTCCAGGACCGAATTTGCCCAGGCCTGGCTTAGATCAAAACATGACACTCTCTGAACACTATCCGGCGCCTTGTTATTATCATACAATCAGATGTTTGATAAACGTTGTACGTAAGTGACCTATGGTTGAATTATCGGCCGTATCCCACGCAAACTCATGCCAGATCCTCTGATAACATGCTGAAAGCGAGCTTGTGGGAGCTTTGTGAATCCTCTATTTTGACGACGTGGAAATGAAAGGTCTGTATAAATACACATTTACAGTGATGAGCAGCGCCTGCATTCAGACACCAGACTGGATTCTCTTTGACAAAGTGAAAACCATTTGGATCATCGTGACATTATATTGCATATTGAGCGAGTAAAGCTACTTTAACACACGTCATTGATGCAGAACAACACCTTTGCATACCGATTCATTAAATAAAGAGAGAGTGACGTGATGTGTCTGTACACGTATGAAGAAAAGCACCAGTACTGATGCGTTTCCTCTTATGATTCATTTTGGTAAGCACATCAACTTTATCTGATGGTCTTTGTCTTAAATGAGCAAATTCAAGTTTTGCTTCTTAATATTTTGAAATGATTCCACACACTCACTCACACACACACACACACGCACGCACACGAACGTAGCATGATGCAATGAACCCAAAAGGCTGTTTTGCTAAATCTGAAGCTTGTTTACACACCATGATGTAAATGGCTTTTAAATGAGAGCCGATTCTTATTGCACAAGATGTTTTTGGGGAAGTATTTCTCTTTAAACGCAATCACTTAAGTGAAAGTACAATTACGGTGTCTAGCAGAAATACTCAAGACCCTTAACCAGGACTCTCATTTCACAAACGAGGAACAAATCCTACACACAACGTTTGTTCTCCAACTCCGATTTTGCAAAAGCCACATTACAGCACAAAAAGTGGCACGAGCATTTTAATGTGGCACTTTGAAATAGAGTTTCAGTGCTTTGAACTCTAACTATAGGGTCAAATGTTGAGAGCAGGATGTGCTGCAGTAAAATGCAGTGAAATGAGAGCTGGTGAAGGGCCGTGTGTTTCGTGTGAGGCGCTGTATGTACACCAAATGGTGGCCGGACCGTCACGTGTTCCCAACAGGCCGCTCACCATCAGTCCACATACATTGGCGAGCTGGAAGACGCCGGCATTTCACCCAGAATCCTGCAGACGTAACTGGCCACGTCCACGACCCGCTCTTCATACATCAGGATGAACGGATGCTTCTGCAGGAAATACAGAAACACAAACACATGTTTAGGGAACGAATCACTATTACAGATCTAAACAATACAGATCATTATTTTCATGCTATAGTAAATACCCAATAAATGGCTGATGTTAAAATGCTACACTATTTTGTCAAATCACATTTATTTCTACAGCGATTTATACAATATAGATCATTTCAAAGCAGCATCACAGCATTAAACAAGAAAAATCACTGTTAATGTCAATGTTAATTTAATAAAATCGTTATAATAATGTCTATTAATATTATTAATACAATCTTTATTTTATTATATCCTTTCTAGCATTATTTATAATTAAAAAGTGAATAATAACAATAAAAATAAAGATAATGTATTGTTTTGTACGTTCTATTGTAACAAAAATATCATCATGCAGAATAAAAAAAATTGAATAATATTATCATTATTATTATTAATAATAATAATCATAATATAATGCATTGTTTTTCAATTCAGCTGTAAAGCAGCTCTACAGAAGAAAATATTAGCATTATTATTTAGCGTAATTCATTTTAAAGTTGATTCAATTCAGTTTAATGACTGTCAATGTTGCAGAATATTCTGAAATCTAATTTTAAAAAAGTTAATTAAAAACAAACACTTTAAATGCTACTAGTGAATTTAGTGAGTTTATTTTAAAAATTAAATTTTGACATTATGTACAGCAAAAAAAAAACAAAACATTTATTTTGAGATTTGCTGTTATGTTATTTGATTGTGGTAAATAACAATAGCAGTGTACATCAAATATCAGTGTTATTTAATTTTTTGATTATGAAAATAATTTTATGTAAGCAGCAATGGTCAACAATGTGAAATAGGGATTTTGTAAATTAGCATGTACAAATAAATTTCCAGTATCGACCGGAAAAAATAATCTAATATTGACCAATAACAAATAAGGTCCAATATCGCATCCATAAAAATTAAGGCTAATAAACACCTAAAAATATAATTGTAAAAGTTAGACATCAAATTTTCAATTAAAATAAAATCAAAATTAAACAAAACTTTAAAAGCTGTAGTGCAAAAAAACAAAAAAGACATAATAATAATAATAATAATAATAATAATAAAAAAATTAGGGCTGTGAAAAGATTAATCGCATACAAAAGTTTGTCTAATATATGTGTACAGTGTGTAATTATTATGTATATATAAATAAATGCATATAAATGCATATATTTAAGAGAAATATGTACAAATTATTTTTATTTGTATATAACAAATTATATAAATTTGTAAGTAAATACATATACTTCTTAAATATATGCATGAATGTTATATTATGTATTTACATATACATAATAATTACACAGAATACACAAATATATTAGGCAAACTCAAACTTATATTTTGTATGCGATTAATGACGATTAATCTTTTGACAGCCCTATAATAAATATTTTATGTATTATTAGTTTTATTATAACAAAAACTTGATATTTAAAAAAAAATCTAAAATTGACCAATAACCAGATACTGGTCTAATATAGCATCCCTAAAAATGAAGTCAAGTATGCATTTTCAATTAAAAACTTTTCACTTTAAACCAATGTTCAAAGGCTGTTATTTAAGCTAACGCAGGTTTGACATACCAGCAGTTCTCTGTACTTTGGCCTTTTTGACTCGTCCTTTGTAAGGCTGGAAGACACATGATCAAACAAACACATGTCACATGACCAGGTTAGCAAAGAAACATGCTTTTTTTACACTCATATCCTTCAAAGCACAGGAAAACAGCTCAGCCACATGTGAACGCACCATAGATTGACAAACTGGATGAATTTGGGTGAAAACTGCCTCTCCTCGGAGTTGCTGAGCTGCGGTGGGTCTCCCTTCACCACCTGTGTCAGCTGATCAAACACGCTGTTCCATTTGGGGTACGGGAAGCGTCCTGTCGCCAGCTCATACTGCAACACAAACACATGATGGAATGAATCGGTTGAGTGAATGATTCAATGACTCCCTCATTAAGAAAGTGACACACTGCCACCTACTGCCGCTTTAGTTTAGTTTTAATTTAAAAGTATTGCTTTATTTCAATAATAATCTAAATAATTTCAATAATAATCTGAAAAAGCATGAATTCCCACTTATTATCATTATTTATGCTAAATCAAAATATGCTTCAATGCTTTTCTCATTTAACACAATAATAATTACATTAATTTGCAGTTAATTCGATTTTTAATCGGCACATCATTTAATTAATTCAATTTTTTTCCATTGAATTGCTTGACAGTCCTAATTATTACATGATATATGTATGTGAGGGAGAAAAAGAAATAAGAGATACAAACCAGCGTGATTCCCAAACTCCACACATCCGAGCGGACGTCATAACCCTGTCTGGAGGCGCTGGGGTCAATCCGTTCGGGCTATAAAAACACAATAACATCATCATATGCTGTAAGTGCACATAATGTTTATTAGAGGAGTAGAATATGACGCTCACAGCCATGTACGGTCTACAGCCGGCATCTCTGGTCTTGGCGATGGAGTCGACCAGCTGCCCGCTGATGCCAAAATCGCACAGCTTAATGTTGCCGTTTCTATCCAGGAGAATGTTGGAGGGTTTGATGTCTGAAAAACACGGTAAAAGAACTTTTCAAGCCTTCACTTCAGATACTGCCACTGAGCCTCTGAAAGCTCACTGCAAAACCTGTATTCAAAATGCTAAAATTGATTTAATGGTGTAATTGCTTCAGCCAGCTGTAAATGTGCTGATGCTTGGCCACTCACCTCTGTGGATTATTTTCAAGTTTTCTTTCAAGTGATTCAGTGCTTTCACAGTCTACAAAAAAGAAAAAAAAAGAAAAATGTCAGCTGAATGTGACTACAACAATAACAATAATGATAATGATGATAATAATAAACACATGATTTGTATAATCAATTATATTTAGGGGTGTGATGAGACGCTTATCCCACGAGACGAGACGAGACATGAGACTGGGTTCACGAGAACGAGACGAGACGAGATTTTTAAACTTTTCTTAAGAAATCCTCAATGATGACATATATAGGGAAAAAAGTCTTTTATTCAACTGAAAAAGACAAAATGCAAAAAAATGTAGGTGCATTTTTGAACTTTATGAACTTAAACTTCCATTTTAATGAATTATATGCAGTAATAAACAACATTTAAACAAGAGTTTCACGATTCTGAATAAATTGAGATTCCCAAAAATTTTAATAAACTGGAGACCATGATTCTCTCATGATTCAGGAGAAAAAAAAAATTAGAAAACTAAACAAAATAACGTAATTTACTAGTGGTTCTGACAAACTGTTCATTCCTTAAGTCTTTTAAAAACATGTATTAATTTAAACAAAATAAAAACATTCAGTGAAGGAGTCAGTGTCTCACTTCATTAAGACTTGTTTAACTACTGAAATCTCCTGAATGAATGAATGATTCAATGACATACTTTTTTTAAACGGGCAGTTGTCGCCACCCTGGCGGAAGAGGATAAGCGTTACAATACATACAAGTGTTAAGATACTTTCGTTTTGATCGCTACTGGAGACAATAAGTGTTTATACCCAAACTATAAACTTTTATCCCTGTACTTCTATTATTTAAACGTCTATTACACAGAAATAATGATTATAATGTGGTTGAAACGACTGTTTGTGTTGCTCTTTCTTCATTCACATTTACCCCGACCCTCTGATTCATTAACATGGGCAGTGACAAAATGTGCTTCACACGCTCCACTGACACTCGCGATGTGAAACAGTCCTAACAGACATAGCTAAATCATTGTCATTTAGGAATAAGATCGCGTGGGTGTTTGAATGGAAATCTCTATATTTTAAGGATTAATCGTGCAGCTCTAATGTAAACACTGCAAAATGTTTTGGGAGGATATCGTCACGAGGTGACTGGTCTTGCGAGACACATCGGATCTCGTCACATCCCTAATTATATTAATAACAATATTATTTATTATGTTTAATAAACTGAATTATAACAAAAATATTACAATAATTTATTATAATCATTACTATATTACAGATGTTATTATAAAAAGTATTGCTGTTATCATTTATAATAATAATAATAACAATAATAAAAATGTGTTTAATAAATTATAACAAAACAATATGCATGTATTATGTTTCATAAATTATACATTTTGCTCTAGTAACAAAAATATTATAATCATTATTTATTTTAACAACAACAACAATAATAATATAATCAGTATTATAGTTAATATTAATGATACAAAACAAAATATATTTTATTAATTTTCTTAAGAAAGTACTGTTTTTATGAATAATATTGTTTTTTTACTAATAATAATAACCATTAAATATAAAATATTTTTTGTTACAATAATAATAATAATAATAATAATAATAATAATAATGTATGAAGTTGTAAAAAATCAGTTATATTATATTTAAAACATTTCATTATAACAAAATATTATTATAATTGTTTATTATAATCATTACTTATAACAATAATTATTACTATTATTATCATCACTGTTTGTTTTTGTTGTTAAAATTATTAAGAAAAGTATATTATATTAGGTTATTACAAA
>JAHKKF010485182.1:0-20906 GCA_019740295.1 Labeo calbasu | reverse complement strand
AAAAAGTACGTTTTACGAACAAAAATTTATAGAAAAAAAACTAAACCTTACGATTTTTAAATTTTGGACTTCATTTGACTCGGCATGAGCCAAGGATTCAGAGAAAAAAAGAATTTTGATTCTGTGCCTTACGGTTCAAAAGTTATTAGCATAAAATTATTGAAATTTTCGACAGGTGGTGGCGCTAGAGAGTTTGAGTTAGAGACTCCAAACTTGCTATGGTCAATGATGGGACTGTCCTCTATCACTGTGCCAAATTTCACAACTTTCCCGCAATCGGTTCTATGGGCTGCCATAGACTTCCAGAGCGGAAGAAGAAGCAGAATAATAATAAGAATTCTAAGTGCTTGGCCCCTAATAATAATATTAAAAACATTGATTATATCTGTCTAGCCAAGTTTTGTATGAAAGTTTCTAAGTAAATGTGAATGTCGCCAAAAAAAAAGAAAAAATAAGTATACCTACAACGATAAGTATATCCTCCAATACCATCTTGTGCAACTAGCCAGCTGTCCCTGCATGGAAAAGAGCTGTGTAAAAATTCTTCGTAATTCTGTTTGCACTGTGTCATTATAAGGACAAGGCTAGAAAGCGTAGAGTACATCAAACCCTTTACCAGTACGTAGATCTAAAAATGGTCAAACAACAAAAACAAATGAGATCCGCACATGAAAAAAAACAGGGCAAACATGGTACTGATGAAGGGTTAAACCCGAAAACGTTTTGCACTCTTCCACTTTTTGCACTATTGCACTATTTTTTTCATGTATGGATCTCCTTTGTTTTTGTTGTTTCACCATTTTTGGATCTGCGCACCGGTAAAGGATTTGATGTACTCTATTGGAGTTGGGCTTGTGACTAGCGCTATGTTTTCTAGCCTTGTCCTTTTATTTATATTTTTATGAGCGTGTTGTTCGATGACGCTATGTCCACATATGCAGAAATCAGGGGTCATACGGATATCCACGCACATACCTGTTTTTTTTTTTTTTTTACCGATAAGGACATAGAACGGATATTGTTTCCGGATTCGGGACCTACAGACCTGCCGATTTCTACAGATAAGGACTATACTTGTGTCTCTACATGAAAGAGGTTCGACTACAGCTGCATGGCACTACCTTGTGCGAATATGTGAGAGCTATGAGAATCCCTAGAGGTTTGCGTATATCCAAAAGGTACCGACTTTAGGTTATAATGACGAGGACTTCTGTACTAAGTGGTGTTAAATTCTCAGCAAAGCTTCTTTGGACCTATTGGTTTTGATTATTGAATACACTCAACAAGAACTTGCTAAAATTAATCAGAAAATCACAGATCTCAAAGAAAAGATGAAGTCATCAGTTGATGTTTCTGTATTATCATCGATTGAACAGATATTGAAGGACTCTAAGTCTATCTAAGTTTAAGAAATCTGTGCAGTGCAAGAAATTGAGTAAACTATGGAGAGATATGATTGACTGTCGTGATGGCAAGGTATACCCTTGGAGAGGTCAACCATGGGAACCACATAGAGAGAGAAAACAAGTTCACTTCAAAGAAAGATCTTTCGATCAAGTTCTGATCCTGACTGTTTAGGAAGGAAGGCTCACAAGATGGAATCTCACCCCACACAGTGACGGTACTACAACACCCAAGGTGCAAAATACACCGTGGGAGAAGGGGAGGATGAAAGAATCACTCAACCTATAATAAGGAGAAGGATGTACAAGAACAAAGCCTTTTTATTGGTGTTTATCCACTATCTCTTTCTCTATTGATGAGATGCAGCTTCAAAATAAAGGTCTGTCTTATGTTCCTCCTACACCTACTGATCCTTTTCAACTTAAAGTTGAGATGTTCAAATTCTATAGATCAATCAAATGAAATAATTTCTATCGTAAAGACAGTTCTCAGAGACGATACACTTTGGGAATGTTAAACCACCTTTACGCCCATGCAGTGTTTTTTGTCCTATGATGAACAGCTCAGCAATTAGATACTTTTTGTAATGTTGTTGATAAGTGTCTCGATACTAGGATACAAGTACAATCAGGAACTTTAATGACTATTTTATATTCAAAATCAACGGATAAAAATAGTATTCTTCATGCTGCAAGTGCTCATCCAGCTTCTTTAAAGAAAGAGTTACCCTATACTCAGTTTCTATGTCTAAAACGTATTTGTAGTGTAGAATCAGATTTTGAACAAGGAATTGTAAAACTGTATAAGCGTTTTATGCTTAGGGGATATACAAAGAAATGGTTGGATGCCGCTTTGGAGAAAGCACGGAAAGCACCGAATACATCAATAAAAATTACAACAAAAAAAGTCTCATTCCATTGTTTGTACTACCACTTACTTGCGCATAGTCAAGCCATTGAGGATGTGATCATAATACACTGGTATGTATTGAAGTCTTTTTTTAAGACCTGCCACTTCTTTTACATTAAAGTAAATATCAGGTTTCTTTGGTTAAATCTGACACTTTTATCAATTATTTTTCTGATGGACGTATAGATAAGGATGTTGTTGTTCTGTTTTTGTTTTTTTTCTGTCTTAGGTGTGTGGCATGTACATATATCCTTAGGAGGTGTTTCTCTTTTCAAAGTAGTATATCAAGTCGTACATATAAAATTAAACAATTTGTGACGTGTTTCGACCAATGTAACATATTTGTTAGCTTGTCAATGTGGAAAACAATATGTAGGTAAGGCTAACAGACAAATTAAGATGCAAAACATTGAACACATGAGCGCAATCAGAAGAAAAGATCAGAAATCTCCAGTTGCTCGTCACTTTAATGACATGTCCAATTTTATTTAAGATTTAAATTTTGTAGTTATTGAACATATAATACAGGCACGTAGAGGTGGAAATATGGAAAGGAGACTTCCACAGAAGGAGTGTAAATGGATCTTTGATTTTTACTTTACATCCCCTAGGAACTGAAATAGGAAAGATTCTTAATTGCTTTTTAGAAATGTTGATTTGTATTTGATCACCTGCTGAAGATGTATTATAGTATACTGTTGTGATGTATTATTTTTTGCAATCATGTGATGTTGGTATTCAGCTATTTTGGATGATGTTCTTTGTGAGACTCATGTTCTTTAGGATTCATTACGTGTACTGTGATAATATATGTTCTGTAACCTGTATGGATCTAAAATAAATGATCAGTATATTAAAATGGTAATATACAGTGGTAAATAGACACAGACGTGTGTTTGGAAACATGGCACTGACAAAGGGTTAAGCCTGAAAAGTTTTACACTCTTGCACTTGTTATTTTGTGGTCTCTGGACAATAAACCCATGTGAGCATTTTGGCCTATTTTTTTTTTCGTGTGTGGATCTCATTTGTTTTTGCATTGTTATTGTCACGCTACGGTGAATGAACGCACAGAAAAATGAAGATTAATGCAATTAGTCTTTAATAAATCCACAAGAGGGTAAATCCATAACACAGACAGGCAGGAGACACACACTGGGACATAGTAGACCAGACAGAGAACAGTGAACTGAAAACAACTTAAATACATACAAATAAGGATCGTAAACAAGACACACCTGAACCAAATGACATAATAAACAGGAGACAGAAACTAGGTGACACTGAGCAAATGGGGAATGAAAACACAACAACAAAAATAAATATAAGGGTTCGACAGTCATACTTTATTATAATTTGTCTAGTTTTTCCTGGTGCAATCATATATTAATGTTAATAATAAGCACAAAAATAATTTATTTTATTAAAAAAATTGAAATATAGTTTATTTTAATTTGTTACATTGTTAAGTTAGTATGTGGTGTTAAACAATGCTTTGCACTGATTTGCAGCCAAGATATTCTATTAATATCCCTTGCTTCTCAAAAAGTTTTTCAGTAACCTTAATTTTGAGCCTGCAAGAAAAACCTCTTTGATGGGAAAAAAAACCCCTCTTCTCTTTGATGATCCAATGATCTCATTAATACCCTGTTTATTCTTGCAGGAATTCACATATTGCTGTATTAATATTTATGAAGAACCGTAATTGTGTTTGCTCTAATTCTTATTTATGGATATCAGTGCAACGTTATAACTGTTTAAATCTGATGGGAGAACCAAGAAATCTTAATTAACTATATTTACAGTGGTGATGGGCAAAAGTAGCTGCCCAGGGCACAAAACCTCATCTACAGAAATCCCTCTTTTAATGAGCACTCTAGGTCTAAATTTAAAGCTCTTGAGTCTTGGGTTGTGTGGAAAAGTTAAGGATTTATCTTATGAGGGTGTCAGCTCTTTTAAAATGTTAATATCATAATTTCTGTAAAGCATTATAAAGGGGTTATGTTACTGTAAACCATCGAATGCTACAAAATGACACAAAATGTATTGCTTATACATACTAATGTTTTTGTTATGCGGTTTTCTTTTATTATTTAAAAAAAACATTAAAAGAGATGATTGACAAGCTTAAACCATCATTTTATTTTAACAGTATCATTCACCTAAAATTATTAAAATTAATAGTCGATTAGATTGGGCCAGGTTTTCTGTCTCTCATCAATAAGTGTCTCCGAACTGGCTCAGTTCCAGTCTTAAAGCGGCTATGGTCACTCCTCTGCTCAAAAAGCCTTCACTGGATCCTTCTGTTCTAAAAAAAAAAAAAATCAGACTGTTTCTGTCTCGCTTTTCATTTCAAAGGTTTTGGAGAAAATTGTGCTTGATAAACCTTTTGACTTCATTGCAGGTTACAGTGTTATAATGGTGACAAGAGACTATCTTTATGAGTGAGCGAGTAATAAAGACTTATACTGAAAGTGATATTTTATATTAGTTATAATAAACTACTCTACATAATACAATGAGATTTTAACATCAATACAGTAATTCCCTGTTCCTTTTTTACTAATTTTAAAGTGATGTGAATAGAGGTTTGGGCTCATCTTTTAAAGTGTCAGTTTGAGATTTGAATCCATGGCAGAAGGGTTCCACACACAAAAGGGTTTTTTAAGACTATGTGGTTATTTCTTATTTATTTACATATTTGTGGCATCGTACTCTTGTATAAACACAATATCACACTCTGATATTGCTCATGTATATGGGTTGCTGACATGGCATCGCATTTTCACTGTCCCACAAGATAAAAATGAATATAATCAGTATTTAAAATGTGGTTGAACATTTCTATGTGCTACATGGACCTTTTGTTTTAAAATCTGCAGTGTTAATTGTTGTTGTTTTTTTTTTCCAAATCTCAAAATTGTCCTGTGGTGTGACTGTCTCAAGGATGGTTCAATAAATTGCATATTTTATAAATTAAATGCATAAAAATGTTAATTGGCATAATTATGTTAATGTTAATCTGGCATAATTCATAAAGAGTAGGAATTTAATACATTTTGTCACTGAAAACCATGTCCTCTGTGATATTTTAAATTGGCCAACTCCAAAGAAAACTTTGATTAGTTGAAGGACCCCATTCAAGGTCATGTTACTGAAGCCCCCATGAAGCCCAGAAGAGTTTCAGCAACATACTGATTGACTAAGAGACAAAATTTTATTGCTGAAAATTATTTTTTGTTTAAAAAACATATTGACACTGTATCAAAATTACACTTTCTTTCTCCTTTGACATCAAAATTAAGTAGAAATGCTTTTTACAGTCAGTTAATTTATCAAAGGAAAAATTTTTAGGGCTGTCCCCTAATAGTCAACTTACCATTAGTCGACGAGAAGAGGCTTGGTCGAACAAAATTTCATTAAAAAATAAAATATTAGTCTTAAATCCTGATTGTGTGTTCTACAGTCCATTTAACTGATAATAGGTCTTTATAATTGGGTCTCTAGTAGTGCAGATAATTTTGTATTTATACTTGAAAAAGAAGTTCTTATACAGTGGACAGCATAAATGAGTACACCCCCTCTAAAACTTAACCAATTCAGCAATTACTCTTTATTTAGAAGAAATGTTAGGGTTCTTTGGAGATATAATGTTCCAACAAGCCTGCTTGATCAATTACCAAAGAAGAATGTTAAAATTTTTTAGCAAAATAACATTTTCTTATCAAAGTGATAAAATTTTGTGTTGCAATAATGAGTACACCCTCTTGAAAGTTGCTAAATAAAACTTTTAAAAAAGTGTAGGTTTAAGGCTTTTGATCAACAAGTAAGTATACTGAACCAAAACTTTAATAATAAAAATAATAATGCACTGTATATATATATATATATATATATATATATATATATATATAAGAGCACAGCAGAACACGAACACAGAACTTTTTACATCTTGTGTGCCTAACTCGGAGCGGATGAAGGTACGCGTTGTATCAGATTGTACAAGGGACAATTTTGCCACATTTGTGGAGTGGCTGATGTAGAATAATGGATTATATTTCTCGGTCTGCCCAGCTGAGGAGGACATCTCCAGCCCCACTTCCGATATATAGAGCCCACTTCCGATATAGAGCTCTGCAGCTCTCCATCACTGCCCTTGGCTCCTCTTCCACCTGGCTCCAACTCCGTCAGTTGTCGCCAGCCCTAACTCCACCATGGTTCCTCCCTTCAGCAACTCCACCATGGGCCGCCATCCTAGTTGGCCTCTGAAAGAACATCTGGCTCCTCCTGCACCTGGCTTCCCCCTAACAACATGTATGCCTTGTTTTCTGTGTGTTTTTGGGTTGGCCCTGTTGACCTAATTTTCCACAGTCTATTGAATTAAGTCAGGCATACTCTGAAGGTCGAATTCTGAAGGTCAGATGTTTGTATGTCCCCACACTCGATACAAGAGAGTTTATCGTACGGACGCAGTGATGTACAACACCATTTTAAGACCTGCCGAATTCCAAAAGCAAATGCATGAAGTTCCCTCGTATTGATTTGAGTTGAGAGATGGAAAGTGTAAAATATAGCCATTATGTAGCCGCATATATATATATATATATATATATATATAGATAACACACACACATATATACAAACATACATACATATACATATCCAAATCGATGGGTTATTGGGCTATCTACGACACAACTATAAGTTTCAGTGTCTATAAAGGCATCTCCCTCACTGACTACTTTGTCCTGATCAGATTCAAAATGGTTAAAACATGAGAGATCAGAGTTCGAGTCCATCAACACTTCCAGTGTCTGTTTAGATGTATGCCTCTTCATTATTATATGTGATATGATCTACATTTTCTCTGGTCCTTCCATTGATCGTCTTGTATTCACACCTGGAAGACCCAGAAGTCCCTTAATGCGATCTCTACCGTAATACACATAGAATGTGGATTGCCGTAAACAGATATCTCATCAGTGGCGGGTAAAGAGTTAATAATCCAAGAGGGTAACGCAGGGAAAGCAGGAACAAACATGTAGCACCACCTTTGACGTTAGACACCGGACAGAAAGCAAGGGGCAGTATCCACTCCACAAAGGTGGCGAAACTCCTAAGGACCATCTTCAGACGACTGCGCTGTGCAAGCGGTTTTGAGGCTTACGTAGTAAAACGAGCACAATGCGTCGTCCGGATAGCTGGTGTAGTGAGCTAATGCCAGGAACAGTCTTGTATGGTACTTGAGAGATCCATGGGGAACTATGAAAAAAACCCAAACACTGTACAAAAAAAATAGTCCATGTCAATAATGTAGCAATGCGTGAAGCAATGCTGACTTCTGAATCAGGCAGCTTATGATCAATGCAGCAAAAACGTACACTTTGCCCATGGTCCCTTACGGTCCCTTAGCTTGCCAAGAGTGGTCTCTCCAGGCTTTATGCATGTTGCAACAGCTTGTGTGGGGCAGTGCCTTTATATAGAGCGAAAATAATGAAAAGGACGGGTGTGAAACATCAGCTTTGCCCTTTTTGCAGTAGGCTAATACTGTTTTAGATTTTTTTTAGAGCAAGTCGGCAGTAAACGGGAATTATTGCAGTATATTGCTGAATGTGTGAGGAATATAATTTTACTTAACCCAGCTGTTAAAGCACGTTTTAACAAACATGATTGAATCGGAGGTGAAATCCTGGGGAACGAATTCTTCTTGCTAAATTCCCTATTGCACAATTCCTAGTAAGATGATGGTGTTTGCCTGCCGAATTTGCCATTAATAAGCTATTGAGCAATGCGAAAGTTGCTGATAATAGTTGCGTTCGACTTGAACCAAGGCAATCAACGGCAGTTAGATTATCCAAGAGCAGTCGGGAGCAGAATGAAAAACTGACGCTCATGCAGTGTTTGCATACATTTTCACAGATGGGGTGAATTAAATGCAATGTTTGTGAAATTCTGTTACGGAGCAATCGAGGCGAGAAGCGGGCAGATCCATATGAAAAGCTTTATTAAACAAAGACATGGTCAAAACAGTAGGCAGGGTTGAACATCAGCAAACATGTATGGCACAGGCTAGATAAAAGAGTAGTCCGATAAACAGGCGAGGGTCAATTGATGGCGAATGTAATCCAGGGGGCAAGGCAAACGGGTAATCTACAAGACAGGCAGTAACGACAAGACGAGAGATAAATCCAAGACAGGCAAGAAAATCAGGCAACACAAAGAAACTAGTCAGGACTGAAACTATGAACTCAAAACTGAGACAGGAAATAGGCTCCGTAATGTGCTATCACTGACTAAGGGATAAATGCAACAATACTTGGTGTTGAATGGTTGTTTGAGACAGATTTTTATAGTGTGTGTAATTGGCTGCAGGTGTAAATATAATCAGTGAAATGGATGATAGGAAATGTAGTCCGGGATGACATGCAACAGTTTGTGTAGTGTCAGAGTCAATGTAGTGACATTGTGACATCTGGTGGCAAGTGGACGGAAAGCCATGGACCGGATTTGTGACAGAGCCCCCCTCCACAGATGGAGCAGAAGACCACCACAGCGGAGCAGACGGAGCAGAAGCCCACCAGGGTGGAGCAGACAGAGCAGAAGGCCACCAGGGCAGAGCAGATGGAGCAGAAGGCCACCAGGCCGGAGTAGAAGACCACCACGGCGGTGCAGAAGTCCAGCAGACCGGAGCAGACAGAGCAGAAGACCACCAGGGGGAGAAGAAGACCACCACAGCAGAGACTGGAGCCTGGGAAAAACTAAGAAACAAGAGACAGACAAAGCATCTACGGCATCAAGGAACAAGGCGGTGAACATGATGGACTTATTAACACTAGCCCTGGGAATGACTGATAGCGCAAAAAGATTCAGTGTAGGTTTCCTCGAGAGTGGTTAAACAAACAGACAGTTAAATATTAAGTTCGTTGGGTGGAATGGGAATGGCAGATAATTTGAAAATCAAAGGCATAGACAGTTGTGATATGATCTACGTATCATAAATGTTCATAAATGGCCTCTTTGGCCGGAACAGGACTAGCAGAGAGTTCAGAGATAGCCTCCATAGCCGTGGCAGGACAGACCATTCAAAATCAGATTCATTGAGGGAAACGGAACTGGTAGGTAGTTCAAAAACAGATACAGGAGTAGAGATGGGACAGACTGACAGTTCAAAGTTGGGAGTATCAACTGAAGCCAGGCTGGTTGACAGTTCAGTGGCTAAGACTGGACAGGCAGACAATTCACTTTCAGACCCATTAATAGAAACTGGACAAGACAGGTTTCATCAGACATGTAACTTGAAATAAGGGAACAGACAAATAATTTCGGAACAGATTCATGGCTAGACACAGGATGGACAGACCGTTCATAATTAGACCCATTGACAGACACTGACAAGACAGGCAATTCACAATCAGGTTCATCAGCAGCACTACTATAAACAGACAGTTCAGAGTAAACAGATGGTCCCAGACGGGTCCATTACTTCGGGGACAGACGGGTTAAAGAGCACTGGTTTAGGGGTACCAGCTGCATGTGTTGACACCAGCGGTGGGTCCTCCACACTGGATGCCAGTCTGGGATACAGAAGTACAGTCCTTGAGAATCTAGGTGCAACAGACAGGAAGTGACGAGACTCTGGACAATCAGCTGTGACGCGTCGAGACTCTGGATGAACAGCTGAGATGAGATGTGATTTTGGACGAACAGCTGAGATGTGATGTGACTCTGCGAGGTCAGCTGAGACGTGATGAGGCTCTGGGAGGTCAGCTAAGATGTGACGAGACTCTGGAATTCATGACAGATACACCAATGTTTCAGAAATGTTTCATGAGCAACATAACCACTTTTTATATACTGCTTAATACAGTGCCATGTGTTCAAGAATAAAGTTCAACATAAACATATACTATTTAAATACTAATAAAGTGGGGATATACATGCTTTTATTGTTGTTTTATGATAAATGTGACTTAAAAAAAAAGTTTTACTACTTTTACTACTAGCATGTTTACTATTAACACACAAGACATTCTCAACAGAACAACGAATCGACAAGTCACTATGTAAAAGGTACATACTAGGTGCATACCACCACATAAATGGTGGTTGTGCAATAATTCTTCCTTAATAATTCTTCTCAATCTTAGTAAACTAGCTCTGAAACATAACCTGCTCTGGAGCAGGTTATGTTCAGAGAATGAGTGGCTACGGCTACTTACATATACCTTCATTTTTGGAACCGCAGGAACGCTGAGTTTATCTGCTTACGTACCCTTAAAAACATACCCAGGTATATCACATAACCTGCTTTCTAGAATACCCCCTGAAATGAGGACTCATGTGAATCTGTAACCATGGTAACAAATAGGCATGAACAAAATGAACAAACAAACTAAAAATGTGACACTCAGAGATTTTGGTTTGGAAAGAATTGATAAGACATTTTTTTTTATTTCATATTGAGATCTGATATTTGATTGCTGAGCTTGCTATTTTGCAAATATGAGCACACTTTAAGACATTGTTGATCTCATTTAAATTTTTTAAGGAAACACATTACAGATGACTGTTGTTGTTGGTTGTTTTTTTTTCTGTAAGGATGAGACAGCATTTGATATCTATTTAATATTGCTGCTGTCTAGGACACAATTTAGATAAGAGGTCTCTTTTGTGATGTGCTGTTTCCTACTTTATATGGTTTCTTTGCAGAAACTTTTAATATTTTCTATTCCTGTTTCTTTCACCTTTTGTTTTAGTTGCTTTCTCTGGCCTGGGCTTTACCTCATTCTACTTGGCGGGCAAGTTGCAGTGTTTCACAGCTGCCGGACGCGGGCGCAGCTGGCGTCTCTGCGCCATGATCCTGCCCCTCTACAGTGCCATGATGATTGCCCTGTCCCGCACCTGCGACTACAAGCATCACTGGCAAGGTCAGAGGTTTGCAGCAGTGTTCCACACAATATCTGGATTTCTGCATTATTCCTTATAAAATTGGGTGTTCATCTAAGTCACAAATGAACACAAACTAATCTGACTACACTAATATCACACAGAGTTGTGATCATTGACAGGAAGTCTGGAAAAATTTTCACTGGCACTTTTAAAATACTGTGAATAATCCTAGATACCTTATTACAAATGGAACATTTTTTGAAGGGTATTTATTCTTCTTCTTATTATTATTATTATTACTATTGTTATTATTATTTATTTAATCTACAGAGTTAAATTGAACAACTCTGCGTGTATGCTGCGTAAAAGTAGCTATGGAGACTAAATAAATGAAATTAAGCTCTCTAACAGTAGGTGGCGGTTGGAGAAAGGCAGAAATAATGCAGCTATAAATAATTCTGGCTGTGTGTAAACAGCAAAGGCTGAGCAACTTTCTGTTTCTGACACTGCTTGTAACGGAAAGTCTTGTATGGTATTTACAGGTTTTATATATCTTAAAATGTTCATATTCTTCATTATTGTTCTTTGTGTTCTTTTACACTTTATCTGTTTGATTTACTTCTACATTTCGTGTACTGTTTTATTTTGTTTTATTTGTTTGTATATGAAAAAGTTATTTAAATTGTTATTATGAGGACAACATTAAAGTCTCTAAGTTACTTTAATACCATGATGAATGCATTAGCAATTTGCATGCATGGATGCCACTGCTGCCAAATGATGGAAGAAACAGAGATGTTATGTCAGAGTGATGACACTAGGGGTTGCACTTGGGAGCCCAGACACCTCTGACATCATTGAGAAAAGGCCATTGAAATTGGTGAGCAAAATTTGCAAAGCTGGCCACACCCTGGAGATCTGGGTATAAAAAGGCCAGCGTGGCATTTGCTTACTCATTTTGTTCTGAGGAGTCAAGAAGCGCCTTTACCCACTCAGAAGCAGTTCAGAGTTGTGGCATAAGGGACACAATGTCTTCGTTCCTTCCATCAGGGAATGAGTGTCACCATACATAACCGAGACGTTCCCGTTCAGTCGGTCACTTCGACGTTGTGTCAAAGTTCCTACACTATGGAGCCCTTTATTAAACGTTTGCTGAACTGTGTTGAGTACATGTGGGTACAGATATTGACAAGCCCAGCATGCCATGACCAAATGCACCTCTCCTTCTTGTAACCTTCCAACGTCCGAGACTCTCCAACATCCAGGAGAGCCCCATACAAGGCAGAGGTCACTTCCAGCCAGAGCCTTTTCTCATTCTGAGAAAACAAGAAAAATAATGGTTGAAAAGTCCTGGTTGTAACATTGGGGAGACGTCCATTTTCCCACTTTGGAATAGAACTATGAAGACTTGACATTCTACCCAAAGGGGAGGTAACATGTGGATATACATCCTATAGACTAAAACTACATAGGTACTACATAGGGAAATTTTCTTTGGTGGGCTCTGCATAAGAGGAGAACTACCAAGCACAGAAATAAGCAACAGACTGACTGTCTATCTAGGGCACAGGTATCAATCTCAGTTCCTGGAGGGCCACAGCCCTGCAGAGTTTAGATTCATAATTAAATGGCAGAGAATCTGCATACGAACGGGCTCTGATGCACAATCTCAGCACCTGGCAATTGCACATGGGAGGGCTAGAAATGACGGGCACTGAGTGTGACTCAAGGAAAGAGGAATAGCTCTTTTAATGACCATTTGGTGACTGTTTCACCATGTGGCAGACAGCCAGAGCCAAGTAGGATCCATCTCTCGTCTCCAGGCGAAAGTGGAGCTAGACTGGTTAACTGGTGCCTTCTCCATGGGTCGCCCTTCTCAGGTTCGCTTTGAAGCCTTTTTTGGGTTCTTAGCATCCTGATGACAGGTTGGCGGTGCCACCCTCCTGCAAGTGACTGGCCAGTGTTCAAACCTGACTGCTGGCCCAGGCTGTTGCAGTGCCTAAGGCTGCTGTTTTGGTGGTACAGGGGTAGAACCTGACCTTTCTTAACAGTTTTTTTTTTTTTTTTACTTTCTCTGTAGTGAACTGACTGAGGTTAAGAGGCTCAACGGCATAACTCTTGCACAAAGTATGCATGTTGCTTGTGTGATATCCACTGGCTTGCCATCAAGCTTTAAAAGAGAAATATTTCCAATATTGTGGCGTGAAAATGAATGGCAGGTAATATGCAGCTTGTTGTGTGTTTTGAAACCAACAAAAATTGCAGGATAGTGTACAACATGGATTTGCATCACGCACCTGCAGCGTGTCTGTGAATGGAGAAAACAGAATAAAACTATATGCATGAAAAGGTATATAAGCCTATACACTAAATATATTTCACTTAGATCATTAACAGATTAACAAAACAAAAGAAAAAAAAGAGTTTTGGTTCATTGTGACACGTCATGCACACGAAAGGAAAATGAGGCAGAAAGCCGTTTTCTTTATTTTGCAAAATCTTTACAGTTTTCGATGTCCAACCAGCATTGGTATGACCATAAATTATAACAGAAGAAGAAAAAAACAATGCAGTGATCGTGCTCCCGCCTCAAGCGAGCACACATACTGTTAACTTTAGAGGATATGTTGTGGAGAGAAGGGAACTAAAATAGCCTAGTTGTGTTTATAATGTTTGTTAACATTTAGTGTTATTTAGAGTACAACAACGGGGCTAAAGGCACACTCTAAGAAAAAATGTGCTTTTCACTGCACCCAAAGTGTATGATTGCAGAAAAATATGCTTTTTCAAGATGCTTTTTCAAGGATAGTTTTTCAAGTTTTGTTGTAGATAAACATTTTCAAGTTTTCTTGTAGGTGTCATGAACTTGCATGCTGTTTTAGATTTCGTTTACTGAACACTTCCGTATACGTACCTACGCATACATAATAACCAATGAGAAAACTTGTTACAAACTCAAATACTATTTATCACATCTTCCCCCTTTTCAGGCAAAGTACATCACATTTCAACAAACAAAATTAAATCAAAAGTTCACCGCTGCCAAACATAAAATATTATGCAAAATGAATTGTTCCGCAAATAAAGTCATGTTGAGTCACAGTATACCCTGGAATGGCTTGGAGATGTTTACGTTTCCTGCGAAAGTCTCCGTGGCCAGCTGACACATAGTATGACCTTGGCTGTTTAGCTTGACGACTTATGACACCTTTTATCATCCGCTCCTTTTCACCATCTGGCTTTAGGTGCACTGAGTCCCCAGGAGATAGCAGCGATAAGGATCTAGCGCCATGTCGTAGACTGAAGAAGTATCTGTAAGATTCCTTGGCTTTGCGATCCTTAACTTCCACTCTCTTCAAGTCAGGACATTCAGGGACCAAGTTACTTGCCACCACTGGAACTGTAGTCTAGAGATGCCTTCCCATGAGAAGCTGCGATGGACTACACCCTGTAGCTGCTATTGGAGTTGCCCTATAAGCAAGAAGGGCCAAGTGGGTTATTTCAATAAATCTCGAATAATAATCCACTTCAACAAGGTATTAATGACCCCCCGCTTCGCAGAGATCTACCCCAAGGTGTCTCCATGGGCCTGGGGGTAACTTTGTCACTAGCAATGGCTCCTTGTGTTGAGTGGGCTTATTAATCTGGCACAATGGGCACTGGTTCACTTTATGTTTTAGATCAGCGCTGATGCCTGGCCACCACACTAATAGATGTGCCCACTCGCGACACTTACTCAGTCCTTGGTGGCCTTCATGAATGCGAGCAATTACTTCATCCCTCATTTTGACTGGGATCATGATTCTCGACCCATGCAGGAGAAGCCCTGCAGACTCACTCAGAAACCCTTGTTGGCTAAAGTAAGCTTGCAGATTGACAGGCACCACTTTTATATGTTTAGGCCATGCTTGCTGGACATTTTTAAGCACGCTTTGCAACTCTCCATCTGCTTTCATAGCATCAGCTATCTGATGTAGCTTCTGGGGTGAAGCTGGCAAGCGCTCCTCGACTCCAGCTATATAGGCCTCGACTTCCTCTTCGAGGTCTGACTGACTTCGAGTCTGGACAACGTGTCCGCTATAAGCAGAGACTTTCCCAGAGTATACACTGCCAGTGGGTTGAAGCGCATCATCTTAATTAGGAGCCGTTGGCAGCGAATGGCAACCTCGTCAAGGTTTTTCTGGTTTATCAAAGGGACTAAAGGGTTATGATCTGTGAGTACTTTGAAGGACTCTAAACCGCAGAGATATCATGACAGCTTATCGCATGTCCAAACTGAAGCCAAACACTCTTTTTCAATTTAAGCGTAGTGCTTCTCTACGGCTGTGAGAGTACGGGAACAGAAGGCCACTGGAAGCATTTTCCCATCATGTGCTTGAAGCAATGCACCCCCTATTCCAACTACTGGCAACGGCCGTGACGACTGTTGGCTTGTTCACATCGTAATATGCCAGCACCTGGGCTGCAACTAACATTTGTTTCACTTTCGTGAATGCCTCCTCTTGACTTTTGTCCCACCTCCACACTGCGTCAGCTCTCAGTAGCTCATTCAGTGGCTGTAACACTGTAGCGCTGTGTGGCAGGTAACGGCAAAGGTAATTAATCATACCCAGCATCTGTTTTAACTCAGTCAGGTTTTGGGGTTTGCTGAGGTCCCGAATAGCACAGACCTTTTCTGGGCCGGGTCTGATGCCCTCTTGACTGATACAATGTCCCACAAAACCCAGTTCCTTCTGACCAAAAATGC
Source organism: Labeo calbasu (assembly GCA_019740295.1). Lineage (NCBI taxonomy): Eukaryota > Metazoa > Chordata > Actinopteri > Cypriniformes > Cyprinidae > Labeo > Labeo calbasu. Next base: position 4,957 of record JAHKKF010485182.1, on the reverse strand, counting down.
ATTTTTCTTTCTTCAGCTTCAGCCCTGAGGCATGGATAGCCTTCAGTACTTCATCAAGTCTATGGTCATGTTCTTCACGAGTAAGACCATATACTAAGATGTTGTCCATGTAGCAGCATACTCCCTCAACGTTCCGAAGTAGCTTGCTCATGCGTTTCTGAAATATCTCTGGAGCACTAGTTATGCCGAAGGGCAAGTGACGGAAACAGTACCTCTTGAAGGTTGTTATAAAAGTAGTCAATCTCTTGCTGGCGTCATCTAATGGTATCTTCCAGAAACCTGGCAGCATTGAGGCTAGAAAAGACTGTCACCCTAGCCAGTTTAGAATTTATGTCATCCAAGGTTGGCAGAACATACTTTTCACAAATGACGGCTTTGTTCAGTCGTTTGAGGTCGACACATATTCTAATGTCTCCGTTCCTTTTGGCGACTGGCACCATTGGGGCACACCATGGAGTGGCCTCAGAAACCTTTTTAATTACGCTCAGCCGCTCCATTCTGTATAGTCCTCGTTGTACCTTTGTAAGCATTGGAATTGGTACTCTACAAGCTACATGAACGCTGTATGGCCCTGCTGTACTTTTAAGCATTATGTTAACTGGTTCACATGCCATCAGTCCCAAAGAACCAAACACATTTTTTCTTGTTTTGTCTATTCTTTTTATTAGCCCCATCTGGATTGCAGCACTGCGTCCTAGCAGATTTCCAACGTGGGCTCCTCTCACCACATATACATTCATGAAATACGTATTTTTCTTTACGCTTACTTTTGTTCTCATCTTGCCCATACACTCCAACTTGCCACCCGGACTGTTCAGTATGATATTTGTTTTGCTCAGTGGTATCTTATTTTTCAGGCTTTCATAAGTTTTCTCAGATATTACAGTGACATCTGCACCAGAATCAATTTTGAAATTGATTATTTGGCCTTCCATCAGGATGTCAACTGTCCATGGTGGAATGGGTGCATCCTTACTTTGAACAGAGCCCAAAAACATTGCTGACCCTGCATCTTCATAAGATGTTACTTCCTGCACTGTCTTAGTGTGGCAAACTACTGCGAAATGGCAGGACAGTGTTCTCTCTGATTATGTATTTTACTGCATCTTGTGCATTTCTTTCTGTCACTCCATTCATTTCTATAGCCTATAGCTTTTCAGTGCTAATTTTCTTTTCTCTGCCACGATTTTGTTGGGATAGTTTAACCTCCTCCAATTTACTTCTGCTTTGCTCTGCATTTTGTTTTTTAATGAGCTTGTGACTACGTGCCATTTCAATTGCTCTAGTAAGCGTCAGTCTTCCTTGAAGCTGCAGCTTTTCTGACAGAGATTTGTCTCTCAATACGATCACAATCCTGTCTCGGATATATTCATCTTTTAATTCGCCAAAATCACAGTGTTCTGAGAGCTTGTAAAGTCCTCTTACGAACGCTTCAACTGTCTCTCCATCTCACTGACACCGCTGATGAAAGCATGCACATTCGTATATATCACGTTTCTTTTTGGGAATGAAGTGTTCGTCAAACTTCTGATTCACCACTTCATAGTTGTCTCTGTCGTCGTCGTTATCAAATGTGAATGATTTAAATATATTCTCTGCATCCTTCCCCATGGAATAATGAGAACATTGACCTGCACATCGCCATCATCCACTGATAATTTGGTGGATGTTCTGTAATGCATGAATCTCTGTTTCCACTCCTGCCATTCGCTTGGCTGTTAAAACGGGAAACTTTTTGGCGGCGACAATTTGAGCATATTCACGGCTGTGCAGCTCTTCACTTAATGGGGCAATATAGCAACAGTCTCTCAACTTCCACTGAGCTAAGATCCCACTTCTGACACCATGTCATGAACCACGCTAGACTGGCATGCTGTAGATGTCGTTTACTGAACACTTCTGTTTACATACATACACATACATAATAACCACAGAACTATAGAAGCACAGAACCATAATAACAGAAAACTTGTTACAAACTCAAATACTATTTATCACAGTAGGTAAACAAAATTTGCGCTATGATATTATGTCACATTCACATTTATAAGCAGTGATGGGAATAACAGCGTTATTTTTTTCAGTAACGAGTAATCAAACGAATTACTGTTTCCCCCGTTACAACGGCATTACCTTTACTGAAAATAAAATGCGAGTTACTATTATAATTTTATAATTTTATTTTTAAGTTCATCTGAATGGATGTGCAGTGTACCTGTATTTAATGAACCGTAAACTCTAGTGTGAAGGCACATGACTAGCCGTCGTTTTGTCTCACACACACGCAGAGAGACACAGAGCGAGAAAGACTTACATAGCATGTACGTACCATGTACCATACCAAACAATATTCTTTGCTGTATTTTTCTGTCAAAATAACGGAGCTCCTCTAGGATTCTTCAGCCTTTAAGAACTGCTTGTTTCGGAACTAATGCACAAAAGGCAATCTTATTAGCTGGCGCTCACCTATTATCGTCCCTGTTTTGATTTCAGCAAATCAGTTCAAGCGAACGCAGACAACATACATTTTCATTCATTTAATTTAAATTTCATTCATTTAACAAATTTAATATTGGGGGCATTCAAGTTATTTGAACATTTCTTAAAAAGTAATACAATAGTTACTTTCCCTGGTAATTAGTTACTTTTATAATGATGTAACTCAGTTACTAACTATTTGTGAGAAGTAACTAGTAACTATAACTAATTACTTTTTTAAAGTAACATCCCCAACACTGTTGTCACACCCCTGTGGACTGTTTTTGTGTTTTTCCCCTTGTATGACCTTATTTGGTCTTTCCGTTTCCGTCTCTAATTATTACGTCACTGTTTAATCGATTACACCTGTCTCCCACTGATTGGTGCTTGTATTTAAGTTTGGTTGTGATCACTGTCTGGTCGCCGGTTATTGTATTGTCATGCTCAGTCTGTTTAAGTCACTCCTAGTCCGTTTATGTCTCCGGTTTAGTTCTAAGTCTGTTCGTGTCTATTTATGTTGGATTCCCTGCTGTTCCTGTCCGTTCCTGCTTGTTTTTTTGGATTATTTAATAAATGTGCTTAACTGGACCTCCTCGTCATACTCCTCATTCCCCGCATACCACGCCGCTGACAATTGTTAATAAGTAAAATTGTCTTTCCATGACAAGTATGTGGTTGGCATTTTAGTGAGTTGGCAGTAGTCTGCACTCTGCAGGCCAGGTTGCTATTTGAACAGGCTGTAAGTGAGCCAGAGTCAGAGAATCACCAGTTGCTTCATTGGTCAAAATAATAATAATTTAGCATTAATATTAAATTAAATGACATCAAATTTTAAAGTAATCACTTCGGTAATTTAAAATACTTTTCGGATGTTACTGTAATTCAATTGGCCACCCATTTAAAATGTAACTATAATGGAATACAGTTACTCATATTTTGTATTTTATGACGTTACATATATTTCTTTACTCCCCAATCCTGTGGACCACTAATGTGAACATCGCCTTCCCCAGAGCCTGCACCGTGACCTGTGTCCTGAGGGCATAGTCAGTCACCGAATGCAGTTCCTGCATGCTCCGGGTTGTGACTACATCTTGTGCAGACCCTGGACTGAACACCTGCAAGCCATGGTACAAGCAGACACAGCTTGTCCAGATGCTGTCACCACAATGGAGGAAGTAATACATGCTGTGGACACATGGTGGTGGCGTTTCATGCACAAAATGCACCGCAGTGGCACAAAGTGTCAATAGCCATGCCTTGCATAAAATTAGCATCAGGACATAAACCATTGACAAAAGCTGCTTCAGCATGTGCGTGGCACAAACACTGAGCACAGCAATCGGGCCTGTCAGAGGGTGAGATTTACAAACTGAAACCAGAAGGACACGATTTTGTCTTGCCAGTAGGATTATTTGTTTATTTACCTATTTTTGTTTACTCTAATTATTTGTGTATATTAATTAGCTGTTTATGATTTATTTATTTTTTAGATAATTACTTGATTGTGTTTAGTAATGTTTGTATTATTCCCTGTGTGTGTGTCAGTGTAAACTAGTCCTTTGTGTATGTAAGTTTCCCTCGTGTCGTGTGTTGTATAGGAAGTCACGTTTGTCCGTTTATCTTGTTTTGATTATTGTTAAGTTTGGTTCTGTTCAGTTGACCATTTTTATGGGCCCAGACCTGCCTTTATTTTCTTTATTTCCATTTAGTGTTCTAAGTGATTTAATTTGTAACTTTGTATTTAATAAATCATTTTTTTGTTTGGAAATCCTGCGTTCCTAGCTTTTGACTGTCAGGAACGAGACCGGGATCCAATTGCAGGTGCAACAAAAGTTCAATATTTATTTGGAAACAAAAACGTTCAGACAAAAAGTCAGCAGAGCAGCAATAACAGCCAGCAAGTGGTCGGCCAGACCAGCGCGGAGAACTTGCAAGACGACTAGGAAAAACGGCAACTTGATTGTCAAGGCAAGATAGTCAGAGCTTCCAAACATTGAATAACGGACTGACACAAGACAGAAAACACAAGGGCTTAATAAAGGGGAGAAAATTAGGACCAAACAGGGTGCAGGTGATGGGGAAAATTAGCTAACAAGGATAACAAGAGGGGCGGGGTGGACACCACAATGACAGCGCAGCACATGGCGAGCTGTCAAAACAAATGAACATGTGCTCCAGGACAACAAAGCACCCGAACAACGAACACAAGACAACAAAAACCTAGGCAGACCACACCGAGATCGTGACAGTACCCCCCTCCCCAAGGGACGCCCCCAGGCGGCTCAAGGGGGGGGTCTACCTGGTCTCCGGTGGAAGTCCTCGATCAGCGACCAATCCAGAATATCCCGAGCCGGAACCCAACTTCTCTCCTCCGGACTATAACCCTCCCAGTCCACCAGGTACTGGAAACCCCTGCCACGACGTCGAACATCTAGCAGTCTCCTAACAGAATAGACAGGAGAACCATCCACTAGAC
>JAHKKF010485167.1:0-17401 GCA_019740295.1 Labeo calbasu | reverse complement strand
AAGGAAAGGAAAGGAAAGGAAAGGAAAGGAAAGGAAAGGAAAGGAAAGGAGATAACATAAGTAAGGAGAGTTGTAAGGCATGGGGGGGGTGTAGAAGAGAAGACAGGCATTAGGGGAGATTAGGAAAGACATGAGAGGAGATGGGAGGCATGAGTAGGGGGAGGGAAGTAGAAAATGAGAGGAGAAACATGAGGGGAGGACACGATGTGAGGATAAAAGAGAACAGGATAAAATAAGAGAGTCATCATAGAGAACTGTTATGTGAAAATGCTGTGTTGGTCTGTACCAGTGCTAAGGGTCTGAGAAACTGTAGTAAAACAGGTTTGCAGCAGACCTGCAGTGTCAGTCTCATTAAGGCAGACCACATCCTTCCCTCCTGTGAAGAAAATGAATTTCTCATTACCAGACTGCTGAAGGTGAATTATGAAAAAGGTTTGGGAGCACGAGGACCATTTAAATGGTCGGGCAGTGAGTAATTGTGTGCTTCAGATGCTTTTTAATCAATTAGTGAATACCTGACAATGTTTGCAGGTGTTTTATGAAATTTGGTCTCAAATTCTTTTTAGAATCAAATTTTGACACACCAGACATTCCAATTAATAAGTGATAACTATGAATAAATTATAATTCGAATTAATGAAGGTTATCCTGAGAAGTGTATCAGTTTGCAAGCCAAAAATATGCCAAGGTTGTTGTGTAGAGCTTTGGCTAAATTTTGCATTAGCAAAACAGGAATGATAATTAAGAGGTTGAAGATGCACTCGCTTTTTGTTTGGGACGGTCACTGTGACCTCATGTGGCTGCGTTCATTTCCTCTCCGGTTCTGTTGCTCATGTTACATGAGCACAATGAGTAAACAAGACTAATCTCCACCACACACACCGAAAAAGAGGCTCAAATCTGTTATGAGCCTCTAAAAAGAGGATGTTCATTGATGCTTAGAGCGTGGGAGCTGACAGACTGAAATGATGATGAGTTAGATGTGTTTTCGGTTTAAGCAATTTTACACAGTTTGTTTTGGTAAAATCCACATGCAAATCTTTTCCCGTGAAAAGGTTGTTTTGAAAAATGGTGGGGGTATTTGTTAGTAAATTAATGGAGTGGAAGTAATCAATGTTCAACACATCATCTTCAAATCATAATCAACACAAATGTTGTACAATTCTGTGATGTGAAAAAACAAACAAAAATGACATGTAGATGTAACAATCAAAAAGGTATATATACATATATTGCTAAGTAAAAAGACATGCTAGATGACTGTTGTTTGACTGATATGTTAATGTATAATTTATTTTTGAAAGAATTGTGTATGAGAAATGTTTGGATTGTGCTTTGGTGCCTTGCAAAAACTGAGCACCCATTTTAATAAGAGATTCTTTATCAAGTGTTAAAGAATGAGTAGATTGTCATATTTACTTGTTTTATAAAAATTATGATTGGCAGTTAGCAGACTTAAAAGTTTAACAAAGCAAAATCCAAATCTTTCCAAGTACCATCTTGGAACATGTTTAAATTCTCCTGGTGTACACATATCACTAATTGGAAATCACTGGACTAAGAGAAACGTTTATTAAAAAAAAGTCCTTTGTTATTTATTTTTTTTCCTCACATGAGAACTAAAAGGTTTTTTTGTCCTCCTGTTAAGTTCATGCTTACAGCTACTGTATAAGCTAAGAACTTATGATCACTTATGATGTATTGTGCATTCAAGTTATTTTTGTCATAAAAATAGATGCATTAGGCAGTTTCTATATCTCTTTCTTTCTTCAATTTCTTTATATTTTCCTCAGTGACAAGCACAGCTTTCACGATACTGCAAGAAAAAAAAAATGCACTTAATTTGTAGAGTTGATGATTTATCTGATCTTTATCATTATTGTCTCAGATAACGATGTGATGAAATGTAGTGGAAACTGGTTGTACAATCGTGTCAGCTCTTAAACAAACTAAATGAGTTGTATTTTGGAGAAATTTTATAGCTATTCTTCATCAACAGTACACAAAATGCATACAAGCTGAACTGCACAATTAGCATTCTAAAAACTTGTGATAGATAACAAGTAGCTTCCCTGATGTTTGACAAACTCCCAAAGTCAGACGTAAAAAACAAAATCCATTGTTTCCAAATCATAAATACAACTTCATGTTGGCATGAGTTCTAGTGCTCTCAACTCCTAAATATGATCCTTCCTAGATGATTGTCTGCTGAAGCCACAACATTTGTTTGCATTGGGCAAAGAATCTGTATCTGTTTGTATAAGCTCAAGATCTGTGAAACATTATATGTATTATGAATCTCTCTCATCATCACTGTGGGCTTTCAGCCCCATCCGAAACATGGAGCAGATCTCTCAGCTCAGATGACATCCTTATCACCAACCTGCTGCAAGAAATTTGATTCTATCGCTGCCTGAAAGGCATCTCTCACTTTCTCCCGGGTTCTCTCACTTTCCTTGCACTCTATCGCTCGCTCTCACACTCTACTCGCTCTCTGGCTTCTTCCCGCTGTCATTTGCAGCTCCCTCTCTTGCGTGTTCTCTCCTCCTCGTGACTCGAAGGCAGCTCACTCCTCTGCAGAGGCAGCCAGCCCTCCTGATTTGCTCAGTGCTGTGGAGCGATTTGCATAGGGCTGGCCCACATCTGAGCAACTCCCACCTCCTCTTCCACATCCATCCCATCGTCTCCGCTTAGTTTCACCTGAGTCGAGCCTCCCCCATCGATCCCCCCCTCGCTCCTTTCTCTCTCCTCTCTGCCAGCTACTGTCTCTATCCTCTCTGCTGGAGAGTCTCTGTTCTGTCTCTGTTTCTTGCTCAGTGAGTGTTGGAAGGGGGGCTCGGATCTCAGTCAAGACTTTTGCTTCATTAGCCGTGTGAGCGGACACAGCGTTGGGGAGAGTCAGTGAGCGTCTCTTTGCCTCAGAGAAGAAGGGCAGCACCAATCGGAGTGTGGTCACGAGACAGATGCTCCAAAGCAGCGGCGCAGGTTGCCAGTCGCCACCCGTTGACTCCCTGCCTCGCTCTTTCTCCTCCAGAGGTGAGCTGGGTCAACCGGGGATACATGGCACTCCGATTCTGCATCTCAGAGGAGCAGCTGATAAATAACATCTGCTGAAACTGAGGAATAACTATATTTGTGAACTCTCTCAGGACTCCTGTTTCTTCGCCAGGGGAAAAAGAGTTTTGTCCTAGGATTTTGCTTTGGATTTCCATCAAAGAGAGTGCTTGCATTCCCTACCATGGGATCTTAAGGGACATCAGGTTCTGCTCACCTGTTTCTCTTTCCTTTCCGCCTGCTGAAAGCTGTCCACTACTGCAGCGAGGAGGGGGCGATCACCATGCGCCCCCACTTTGAGACCCGATACTCCCTGTGGCTTGCTCGCATGCTACCACTGGCCATAGGGTGCATGTTTGGCATTGCATGGGGCTCAAACCCTGATAACACTGTCGTCCTCTCGTCCTCCACATTCTCACATTCTGAGACCCAGCACCACCATCACCCGGCAGGAGCCCGGCATCACCCACCTCCCGTTGCCATCTACCGCTCACCCGCCCCCCTGCGAGGTGGCCATGGTGAGTTTCTCCCTTCGTCCACCAGGCTTTGAGTGGTTTCAGATATTTGACAGTTCTCAGAAACAGAAATATGACAGAGGTCTCATAATCCTGAATGATTAACTTTACTGGCTGATCAGTTTACTTGGGAGAGGACTTCAGCTTTTTATATTTGCATATCATGAGTGTGAATGTGTTGGGGTGCCAGTGTGTCCAGTATGTTTGTATGTGCATGGATTTGTAATTGAAGTGCAAATGACGCTGGTTATTGAACTTGACTCCATTTACGTAGTTCAGAGAGTTTTTCCCCACGCTCCTATCGGCAGTGCTACAGCAGATGGGGGTGACAGGAGGAGAGAGTGTGTGCATCACTAATCTGATTCTGTCAGGTCGTCACCACTCACACACACTCACACATTCCAGACCTAATGAGATTCTACCCCTCTGTCCCTGTCCTTCTTCCTCCATCTGTGTGTCTGTGTGTGTGTGTGTGTGTGTGTGTGGATTCTGACTTCCTTCACCCAAACGGACAGTTTTATATGTTTTGGGGAAGTGTTTCCAGCTCAACTTCACATGCGTGGCTTGTGGACTTTGTTTTCAGGCACCAGTGTATTTCATTCCTTCCTAGTTTTAGAAGTTTTTAAGCATGTCCTTTTACATTTTGACATCATGATACATCATGATGGCCTGGAGGCCACAGTTCTTCAAAGTCATCAGAGCACTCTGTGACGCTCTGATGACTTTGTAAGAAATCCTTGTAGATGTATCTTGTGTCAGGATGCAACTGGATATCCGGTCATGTGTAGACATGTAATTAGGGAAGTACATATTGCATATCATTAGGTTATCACTGCAAACTAAAATAATTATATAAAAAATGAATGAATGAATAAATAAATAAAAACATAACTGAAAGCAGTGCTTAAAAATTAATGAAGTAAACACACGTTTGTTGTGTGTGTGTGTGTGTGTGTGTATGTGTGTGTGTGTGTGTGTGTGTGTGTGTGTTTTCCCCCTCTTAAGCTACCTTAATATGCAGAGGCACCTACAATATAAGTAAATCATCTGTAGGCTTATTTTTTCAAAAATAGTTAACACTGTGGAGCTATTAAACATTGTCCTGTTTTTCTAGAGTCATTTGTTTTACATTTGATGACATGTATTTACCAGTGACTGTGCATTAAGCAGAGATACAGTAAAGTATTTTAACATAGAGATTAAACTGTAAAATGTATTACGTAAAACCTTTCTAAAAACTAAAACCAGAAATTCAAAGTTTATGTGAAAAAATATATATATAAAATACAAAATGACTGCAAAACTATAAATCTTAGTCTAAGTGGGGTAAGTCTTTGTGTATGTGTTTAAAGAATGGGGCTTAGACTGCTCAGCTATGTTAGAGTTAGGATTTCAGTGAAGCAACAGTGATTGGGATTGAGAAAAGGATACAGCTTTTTTCTCACTTTCTCTTTCACTTCCCTGTTTGAAGACCTCTTCTGTCCTCTGGGATGGGATGCTGAGCTCTGCCAGGGTTGAAAATGAAAAAGACACTGTCAGGAGACAGACCCACTACACATAAACAAACACACACACACAAAGAAAGAAAGAAAGAAAGAAAGAAAGAAAGTCACTGGTCATTCTGTTACTGCTTTTGGAAAGATACAGATTATACTTAAGAACACAGCTTGTATGTGGACAGTGCTAATAATAATAATAATAATAATAATAATAATAATAATAATAATAATATAAATTCTTAGTGTTTTTGTCTGTTTTAGTAAAGAAATGCAGTATGAGCATCCCTGATAAAAGATTACTTATCCTAGCAATGAAATTACATATACAGATACTAAAACGTTCAGGTAATATATCTTGAATTATTTATTTTCCTCAACCTATTCTTTTTAAACATACATCTAATGCAATTTAGCAAGCTTTATTTTATGTGTTAAAGCATTTACTGTAAACAGAAAGTTTAGGTGGGGCATATCAAAAGAATCGTCCTTTTTTGTGATTGTGCTTTATCCAGTATAGTTTAGTTACATCTGCTACTTGATTTTGTATTTGCTGGTCACACTGGTTATTGTGCAGTCTGAATCTAAAGAGCAAAAAAAAAATAATAATAATAATGCAGTATTTTTTATTTGTTTTCCCAGAAGATTAAAAAAAATTAAAATAAAAAACATGAAAGGTTTATATATTTATATATGCTAATTTTGTCTTTTAAAAGTAAACTACCAAGATGGATTCAAATACATGGACTAAAGGCCATAGACTAAACATTTTTTGTTTTTGCTGTGTCATTAAGGATGTTTAGGTATTATTACTGTAAAATGCATAATATAATTAAATTGCAATAGACTGTTTTAAGGGGTCATGAACTGAGAAATCAAAATTCCCTTGATCTTTTGACATATAAGAGGTCATTGTACTATAAAAACATCCTGCAAGTTTCAGAACTCAGAACTTTCTCTTTAGTCTAAATAGAATAGGTTGTGGAATGTGCCACTTTATGACGTAATAGTGTGGTTAAACACCGCCTCTACAGAAGAAGATCAACTTCTGCTGCTACATCACTGTCTGTTTAGCCCCATCTACCTTTCATGCGTGTAGTGTAAATAACGAGAGAAGCAAACACAGGTCTAAGCAGAAATCAAACGATACAGATGGCTTCGAAGACAACAAGATGCTGTGCAGTGCCAAGCTGTGGGAAAACACAGTCTTTGCATTGCCTTCTTTCTGATCTGTTCACTTCATACTACAGATTGGTTTACAAACAAGGCACAATTTGACGCAGGATTGTCCAAAAGATTGAAACTAGACAACACGCCATGCCGCCATGCCGCCATGCCGCCATGCCTATTCAAACTAAGTGTTCCAATGAAAGGGGTCAAAACAGGACAGAAAGTAGTCCATTAGTTCTAAATTATTTTTTATTTTTATTTTATCTTGTTTTTTTTTTTTTACATTTTGGTGTAAAAATCTTGATAAGATTATAAGGGGATCTCAGAGAACAGTACAAAATAATAATAATAATAATAATAAAGGCATAACCCTTTTATAACACCTTTAATTATCTCTGGCATAATTTTAGCCATAGTTTTTATTGATGAGTCCAGCTTGGAATAATCCACCCTTTTTTTTCAATTTCTTACCTTTTTACTTACAGGAATATTATCCATAATATCTTGTAATTATGTGTCTTTGCAGGACTAAAAAAACATATGAACATTAAACATTAGAAGCAAGCTGCTGCTGTAGACTGCATTGTTTTAAACTGAAGAGCAAGTTAAATGAAAAAGACTCCATGATTTGGAGTTCTTATTTGGAGAGAGTGCATACACATTCAAACGCAAACGCACACACACACACACACTCCATTTCTGTGCCCTCCATTTTGACCTTAGACAGCAAATCAATGACCGCCTTTGTTTTTGCTGCTTAATTATAGAGGTTATTTTATTTTTTATTTATTTATTTTTTTTTGCTGTCGTTCTCTCTCTGATTCAGTCTTTATCTCAGCAAAGACAGACCTGAACACAGCTGCCTGTCTGCATGATGAGAATGCAGTTAATGAAGAAACACAAGTCAAACAAGGGCTGCCATTTCCTGTCTGTTCATCTCTTTCTCTCTCTCTCTCTCTCTCTCTGTCCCTCCCTCTCACTCTCCCTTTCTCTCTCTCTCTCTGTATCTCTCTCTCTGTCTGTCTTTATCTCTCTGTCTCAGTCTCTCTCTTTCTCTCTGCCTATCATTCAGAACACTACTACTCCGTAATTCTTGTTTTTGCATCTCGGAAAACAACTGTCAGATAGTGGTTTGGCATTCACTCAATACCCTGGACATCAGAGTCATCACTAGCTAATTGCTATTACAATCCTATATAATTATGCTCATGAGCTGAAAAGAGAATAGTCAAAAATGTCTCATAATTATCTGAAAAGTGATGTTTATTCATTAGAACACACCCCTGCTGATCACTGCCCTATCCATGATGCAAATTTTGTCTTGGATGTTCAAAAATCCCTTACACCCTGCAGAAATACATCCCCCTTCTTATGCTATCCATGCAGCTGATCAAATGCCTTCACATTGAGCGCTTTTATGGAGAACTATTTAAGGCTCAACAAAGAAACAGAGAACTTGATAAGACTAGAGAGCTTTCAAAACTTTCTTCTGCTTCAGCTGTGATCTCATCAGGAACTCTTGAGCTTTATTCAAGCTAACACTACATTTTCATTGCGTCAGTTCGGATAGCAAATTTGTTACACTGTCTGGATTTTCCTGAGTATTGTGACATCAAAAACATTGCATCCCGAAATGTAATGTTCATATAGTATTACATGACATGCCTATAAATCCCGCACCAAGTGCATCCAAAAAAAAAGAGAGAGAAAGAGAGAGGAAAGATATCAGGTTTGTTTTTAGTAGCACCTAAGGGACTATATGTTATCATTTAAAGCTTGTCCATGTCTGGATAAGACATGGATTGCTGCAGGATGTGACTTATTGTCACCTGAGGTTAGTCAGAGGTTTGAAGTGAAAGGAAACTTCAAGAGCAGCTAGAAAGCAGTTCAGATTGCAGTGTGTGTAATTCTTGTTACAAAAATCCATCTACTTCAAAAGACACAAGATGACTGCTTGTGCCTTCATGAATGGAGGTGTGTGTAGTCTCACATTGCCAGACTTTTGAACATCGGTCTGTTCCAAAGAGTCTGTTTCACATCTTGTCTGCAAATTATTCTGGCCAAGAACCACCCACTTAAACAGGAAGATCTGAGTGACATGTGCAACAAGGTTGTAAAGACAACACAACAGAAATTAGTAGAAAGTGGTTTGTTGACATATTTTCTTTCTGTCTAAATAAATAAATAAATAAATAAATGAATGAATACATTAATTAATGATAATTTCCTGGACATTCTCCATTTTGAGCCAGATATAATAATCACACATTTTACAACCATGGATTTACATGTACACAATTATACAGTTGGCACAATTATACAGTAATTGAAGATAATGTTTGGTCAGGGTATTGGTACTACAAACTGGGCATTGTTTCTGTTGACAGATGCCATATTTGCTTTGAGGAACTGGCGAGAGGAAGGCGGGCGTCAATTATTATTGAATTGAAATTCGTCTGAAAGCTGTTTGATAGATACAGTATTTACTGTATGTACTGGTCCACTAAAAACATTTTGATTGAGACAAGTAGGTCATCATTCACCACACAACTTAGCAGATGTTTGCAAACATTTTTTAAATAACCCATATGTAAAAATATGCTTGCCTCATATTTTACAATCACAAACCATAATAAAAAAAGTGGAAATGTATTTTTAGTGCAGGTTTAAAGATAAACTAACAGTTGAGGAGTTGCTTGGCTTTTGGACTATAGATTTGATGCTACAAACTTTGGCAGATTTAGTGACTAGTGCTTCCTTTGAACAGTGTAAATAACTTATAAAATCCTGTGCATCTGGGCTTCCACAAGTTGTGTAGCAGCCAGTCAGTCAGATTGAAACTGATAATTTTAGACACTGCAGTTGTCTATGGGAATGTATTCTGGAGACGAAGAGGGATGATACATTTAAAGTGTGATCTGACTTCTTCAGTATTATTACTCAAGTGATGTATCACATTTAATTGATGGTCTTTCTGTTGGTGCTAATTTAATTTCTAGGTCTTTCAAGTGTATTTAAAGCGTTATGTTGCCTTTTGTTGCTGATCGTTGTGACAACTTTTGATTTTTTGTTACTATCAGGCTGCCTTTTTTTGCTTTGTTATGATGTCTGTGATATTAAAGACACCATAACTGCTTTAATGATTACTTGTAACTCTTCACTATGTACTAAATCAATACAATGGTTAAGTGCAACACCTTTAAAGAGTGTGGGGTTTGCCTCTGGGCTTGTTTTTCTCTTCTCAGGTGGCTGCTATCTATATGTGGAGTAAAAGATTGATTTAATTCCTTGATGGCTGCCAATGGAAAAACAATATGGCTGTCAGTGTGTAACTAATTATCTTGGGGACGCTAGGTGAGTGTGGCATTGTGACCATTCACTGCTCATTAGCTGCCCTGATCGTTAGCTGGTCATTAGAAAAAACAGCTCCTCATCAGTTTTTTTTTTTAAAGCTGTATTTAAGGTTTACTACTCTAGCTGATTAAATCTGTAGGCCTTTATTGTGTTTTCTTGTTCAATATTAGGATGTACTAGAGGTTTTTGTTGAGAAGCTGGGTTCACATGTGACTCCATTATTGGTTTCAAGTGATGTCACTTTATCATATTCCTCAAAAAGTGTTTCCTTCCTTCAGACTGTTGTTTATTCTCTCATGTCTACTTGAAGCCAAGCTGAAATGGCTAAATAGGGTTGCTAAAATTTAGTGTGAAGATATTGAGGTGGGATTTGGCGGGGTCCCACAGGAGACATGAGACATCTATCTAAGAGGGGTGCAAAGCTGCTGTAAAATAATAATAATAATCATGTTGCAACCTCAGAAAGTCAGTTTCTAAAGCAGTAAGCCACCTTTTGGTTGCCATAGAGATGTAGGTTTTACCATTGTTGTCTGTTGAGGTTTGTCTCCAGGTTTGTGCAAAACTGAGTAAGTATCGTGTCTGTGTGGCTTGAAGTTATGTCTTGAATGATGCTGTTGGATATACTTTGTATAAGCAAGTGCTGAATAAAACAGTAAACATAATTGAATATTTTAACTCCTATATAGAATTTAATCAGCCAAAATGTGATTATATGGAGGGGGACTTTAGTTTAATCCTGATTACTCAACAGTATGGAATTTGATTAAATGGCCGCATGTGGCGAACCATGTGGAGAAAAGATGGATCATAACAAGTGAAATGAAACCCTCTGAGTCCTGCCTGGTATTGACAGAGTTAACAAACTTTTTGAATGCATTGGATACACATTACCCATGCCACACCGATACCGATTGCAATAACTGCCCCAATTAATATGTCACGAAAGCATTCCGTGTAATTATAGATCGGCATCACGATAGCGGTCTAAATTTAGGGCCAGTGGTGGAGCGAACTAGCTGGACTCAGGGAATCGTGCCCAGTGTGCATTATGTGTCTTTCAGAAGTGTTCAAGGAAGAACGACAAAGAAGGTTAAAGGCCATAGATGAAGATCCCAATTTAGACTGCTCCTCTCTTGACCTTTACCTATCCCCTTTAGTGTAACTCTATGACGGAGGCTAAATGATGTTCTCTAATTATTCCTCTGCAGTCCTCTTGTGTCATACAGCTTTCTCCTGAAAACCTGACCTTATACATTGCAGACTTAATTTTCTTACCTGGATGTCGTCCTTTCAGACACATTGAAATGTAGCTAATGGTTTGTGTTGTACTGAACAAACCTCAAAAAAAAGAACCTAAAATTAAAGTTTGTGTCATGGATTGTTAGACAATAGAAGTATTTATTCCACTGAGGAAGAATGAAATACGGAGAAAAAAAAAAAACAATGTACAAACATTGTAACTTTGTGTTGCAGAATGTCTGATGTTAAAGATGAATCGCTTTAGCTATATTCTTCATTTGCAAGTCAGTTTGAATAGAAGCATCTGCTGTATGAATACATCTGAACGTGTAAAGTAGCAGATCTCACTAGCTAGCTGGTCTCAAAGTTTTGATGCTAACAACGTTTGTGCTTTGCAATGTCATGTTCTTTTTTATGGTTCTCCTCTGTCCATCCACCTTTGTTCTGTTCTGTGAAGGAAAATATCTGTCATGATGATTAATTGTGATGCGTTCTTTGAGAAGAATGTGATAGCAATAGCATGACAGTCATGCCAGAGAAGCTGGAGGTACGGGTCTTTAAGGAGGTCAGTTTGGGTAGGCTCTGTCTCCTCAATGAGCTCAGCCCAGTGAAGAGGAAACGATTCCAGAGATGGTTCTGGGGTAGGATGTGAGTCACACACTCAAACCGCTGTCTTGTCCGTTTAGCGCTGTGAGCTGGATAATATTATTGGTGACTGACCTCCTCACTAACCACCGGCATCCTTCCAAGTCTTCATCTATTCTTTCTTCTTCTCTTCTTATTGTACAATAGTAATGGCACACTTCTGTGTTTTGTTGTAGCTGCAAATCACCTGGTAACCTCTTTTGAGATGACACATACAAAACTTCATAACAAATGCCAATATACATTAAACACAGCCAGGCTAGGATCACATTTTTCTTCAGTGTACAGCAAAGGTGGAATAAAAAGAATTTCAGTTTGTGAGTGTGAATTTAAAATGATGTTGAATTGGAATTTGAATTGAAATGGTCAGAATAGAACAATTTACTGAATTGCTTTTCCGAGAAACTCAACAGTCACACAGCAAGGAGGTGTCAGTGATTCAGCTTGCACTTTTTAACAAAACACATTAATGTTGACTAATTATGCCCATTTATTCCCTGACATTTAGAATGCATTTATTAATTGTTGCTTGTTTGGCTTCATTTAGAGTGCTACATTAGAGAATTGGCTTTCTTTCTGCAATTTCACATGAAATTAGTTCATTTATTTAATCTAAGATAGAAATTATTACAATTTTCTATCCATTTTGATATTTAAATTATCAATATTACCAATAACAAATTAACAATATTACTCTGTGCATTGGGTATCATGGAGTACTAGTGCACAGTACTTTTGTGCAACATATTAATCAAGGATAAGTTAATTTTTAAATATGCATTGTTCATTGTTAGTTAACTGATGAGACTGGAACCGTAATATATAGTCCATTTAAGGGTTGCTCACACCTTCACTAATGTTTGATTCAGTCTGATTTGTCTGTTCACTTTTGGTTAGCAAAATGGTCTGTTTTTGAGAGTGCCACCAAGACATTGGTTTATGTAACAACTGGGCATGTGATGAATTATTGTTGCTGTTATTATTATTATTATTATTATTATTATTATTATTATTATTATTATTATTATTATTATTATTATTATTATTATTATTATTATTTATCATACCAATTTCCATACTGAACTTTCATCTAGTGTGAGCAGTGTAATGTTAAATATTTACTAATATATGTGTAGAAATAAATATTAACCCAGATTAATAATAATTCAGGGTTTAATAAATTTATTACATTTCTTTTTTCCCAACCTGATGTGGTGCTCTTGGAGGTGTTTCAGTTGCCCAAATGATTAATATGGCCCTAAATAAATGCTGTCAAAGTACTGTTTATTGTGCAGTGCAAACCTATCATTGGTGGCAAGTGCAATTAAAAAGCTTTAGACAGGTTCATCACAAGACATATATGTGCAATTTATTGTGTCTTAAAGGCATGAACGCTGAGTAATCTGGCCTCAGACTGTGAAGGAATTAGTGTTAGGACATTCAGAAGACATGGCGTCATTCCCTGCAATTTCCATATCACCAAACACAGTGTAGGAGGGACATGGCTCTGTGTGCACCCACACAAATCCATAATGATATTTAAATCCAATATTTTGCACACACTTGCATAAACACAATCGGGATCCTTACTGAAACAGGAGATGCTTTGGCGTATGACAGCCTTTCGAGTTTAAGAGATGCTCTTGTCTTGCATCTCTGGCGCATCGGTGCGTAGCAGAGTGTCTCTGAGTTCTTCAGAACTCTAACAGCTGTAAAGGGACACAAAAGAGTCTTTTCTTGACTGCTGAGCAAAAGATATTGCGGATTCTCTGAAAATGAATGGTGAGGCTTATAAGTAAAATTTTTACAGAGCCAATGTTAGACTACAGAGCTCTCAGAGGAGAATGAAGCATTCAAGGCCTGATCGATGTGCTGGATCAATGATGAGAAGCAAGTATTCTGGAGATCATAGATTATTCAGAGGCATATTGATCTGCCAGTGGTGAGGAGATCGCATTCAGATTCACATGAAAACAGGTGCACTCACACATACTCTTGTGTAATGGCAGCGATGGCACAGCAGCAAATACAAACACGTGCAAAGTTTTGTAAAAAAAAAAAAGAAAAAAAAAAGCAGACCTGTTGTAACTGATGCCATTAATGTAGCATAGAGTAAGGTGTTCTGGAAAGGTATATTGACTATTTACCTTGTTTTGGTAACGAATGACCTTACATATTGTGCTTTAACTCTAAGCACCCCAACCCCCCCGCCCCCCATTGTCCACAACAATTTTCAGAGTGGCTTTTCTAGTTGTTTGTGAATTACTGAATAAGAAATAAGAATAAGGACTTTTTTTAGTTATTTTTATTTAATTATTTTTTTTTTAACTCACAATGTAGGAGTGTGCTATATTTATTGTCTATGATAATATTGTAGTTTTAGCAATATCCAAGCTGACATTATCAAGCATGTCACTCAAAAAAAAAAAAAAAAAAAAACACTTGAAAGAGGGAGAGAGGGAAAAAAAACACTTCCACTTCGTGAGAGTCCAAAAGCAAAAAATGCCCTTGTGGGTCTGCAGTATATATACACCAGTCAGGCATAACATTATAACCACTGACAGGTGAAGTAAATAACACTATTTATCTTCTCATCATCACAGCACCTGTTGAACCAGTGGTTCTGCAGTGGTCAGTATCTATCGAATATGGTCCGAGGAAGGAATTATGGTGAACTGGCGACAGGCTGGCCCTTGTGGTCTGATCCAACAGACAAGCTACTGTAGCACAAATTGCTCAAGAAGGTATTTGCTGGTTCTAATGGAAAGGTGTCACAATACACAGTGCGTCGGCACCGATAGCCTTGTGGGAAGCGTGCCGACATATAGCGCCATCGCGCTATGGAGCGTCCCGAGTTCAAATCCCAGCTCAAGGACCTTTCCCGATCCCATCCTCTTCTCTCTCTCTCCCACTTTGCTTCCTGTCAGCTGTGATCTGTCCTGTCATAATAAAGGCCAAAAATAAACCTTTACATAAAAAAAAAGAATACACAGTGTATCGCAGTTGCGTTTGGAGATGCATAGCCGCAGACCAATCGGTACCCATACTGACCCCTGTCCACTGCTGAAAGCGCCAACAGTGGGCATGTGAGCATCAGAGCTGGACCAAGGAGCAATGGAAGAAGGTGGCCTGGTCTGATGAATCACGTATACTTTTACATCACGTGGATAGCCAGGTGCGTGTGCTTCGCTTACCTGGGGAACACATGGCACCAGGATGTGCTATGGAAAGATGCTTTGGGCAATGTTCTGCCAGTAAACACTGGGTTTAGCTGATTGATGCGCATTATTCTCCACATATAGCACGATCTGAACCCTAAATACGTTTTGTCAACAAGCCAGTATTGTCTACTTCCAAGGCATCATGAGTTCACATTTTACTGCAGAAGCCAACAAGCGCCCTTGTTGTTTGTGAACAGAAGCCGATAAGCCGTTAAATTTTAGCAAATCAGCGTGCTGTATTGAGGTCAGGTGCCAAGGCTACTTTCACTTAGAAAAGACGTGCTAGCTGAGAGGAGTTTCATCAAAGCTGACTAAAAGTGATCGAGGATGGATATTTTTGACAAACTTGATGAACCTGTGATATCTTCTTCACGACGTAAAAGAAAATAAAAGCTGAAGTGTTTTCACGGAACCTTGCAAAAGCAGGGCGTTACAATGGTGAGGGAAGAGCTCCGCGTATTGCGTGTAATCACATTCATTTAGTCTATGATCACAACAACAACATTTGTCAGGCTTCTACATTGTCATCTGAGGAGATTACAAAGATTAAATGGGTGTTTTTTAACTCTAAAACATGAAATGTGGAGTTATCTGCTTTTGCTATAAAGGAAACTTTTGTAAAAAGTAAAACACATCTAAAAACACATACTTTCAATGAAATTTTAATTTTATAATTTTGTAGAAAGAATGTCAAAAAATGTAGTTTTTCAGTTGGTTTTCAGGTGAGAATGTTTTATTAATAAAGATTTCCAGGTTTACTATTTGAAAATTTGCTCCAATGTTTTTGGAGATGTGAGCTCCAGGGTGTCAGTGGCCATTCAGTGCTCATGAATCAGCCAAGAGCAGTCTCACATCGGTCAGATCTTTTGGATGTCTCTATAGTGGTTAAACATGAGATATAATTAATTTTGGGTAAATCTAAAGAGCAGTCTTTGGTCTCATTAATCTATTATTTGTTCCAGAGCAAATACTTTTGGCAAATTATCATAATGTTTATGTAAACTATAAAATATGTTAGGGGCTGAAATATGGACTGAAAGAACCCTATGTCACAATCTGTACATTACTGAGAAGCGTGACATACACTACAATGGCTTACCATTACGCTTACAACAACTCCTACAATACTTGTGCAATAAAATATAAAATATGTAAAATATACCCTTATTTCTGTACTTGGGGGAAGGAAAGGTTTTATTTGCCAGTTATCAGCATTACTTGTTATTTGAAAACAGGAATCTGATGCACCAAGTTACCCCAAACACTGTTTGTGTGTGTGTATTCATTCTCTGCAGTGATGAAAGGGATTTGGATGGGTTGTCTGTGAGTAAATGTGATGCAGTCTGCTTCTGTTTGTCCCACTCTAACAGCCAACGGCCACTGTCTCTCACAACAGAAGGCTCTCTGTGCGTCTTTATGGCTTCAAGCACAAATCGGAAGCATGCAGAACATGTGCGTGCAAATATGCACATGCAGACGCTCATGTATTGTATGTGCGCACTCCTATAGTCAAACCCACACACACACACACACAGCTAATAGGAAGAGTGATGCATTGCCCCTGACAGATCATTCCACGCTGTACCAGAATAGCTCCAAACATCTCTGAGCATCTATTCCAATGTTTTCCCAACACGTGCTTTGAATATCATATCGGAAAGCACTCTGGCTCTCTCACACGACTGACAAGAGGATTTGTATTGGACGAGTGCCTCTTTATGCTTGTTGAATCCACATTTGATTCTGAAATCATTCTGCCATGCTAATAGCCACTCAAAACAGGGAGGGTGTATTCTGACTTGGTTACATTTCAGTGAAAACCTCCTCAGCTCAATGCTGTCAAGCTTTTTATTATATGTGGTATATAAAAAATCCTGCACAATGAACAGAAACCTGAAAGCATTGACATCTAAGTTGTAGTAGTAGATTAAAACTCAGCAGCTAATTTGTTAATGCCACAGGTCTGCCATTGTGGATCATAGCGTTGTTGTAAAAGACTGTGGTTGTATGCGATTTCCAGATGGCCTGTCATGCTGATGCTATGCGTTTTATTGAAATGCGGGGGCGAGAGAGTGTGAGGGGAAGGGACAGCAAAAGGGGAGACAGTTCGTCCGGAACGCATGGACCTATCAGAGCTCGGCGCCTGGCTCACGCTAACCCTGCTAGCAAAGGGGGGTGGGGGAGGGGGCATTGCATCGTGCCTAAACACCAACTATGATCTCATCTTTGATGTGATGATTTTCAGCGGGGCAGAAGGCGAACAGGACTGCTTGTCATCCACCACACAACTCACAGAAAGCCCATAAAACCTTCTGTGTATTCTCATCTCAATCTTTGTAAACTCTAAGCTTTGAGTGAAGTTGAGGGTTAGATATAGGGATGCACCGAATATTCGGCCACCGAAAATTTTCGGCCGAAAATGGCCCAAAAGTGCATTTTCGGTTTTCGGCCGAAAGATTTTTATCACCGAAACAACACGGCCGAAACAGTATGTTGTGATAACGCAAACAGAAACCACGGCCTGCACGTGCTTGTCTGAAGCAACATGTCTGCGGTGTGAGGTTGAGACGGACCATGGAGTGAAAACAATGAAAAGCACACTCTAGGGTCCGTTCACATATCGCGCCTAAAAACGCATGGAAAACGCTAGGCGCGCCGATTTCTCCTCCTTTCCAAAGCGCTCTGTAGCTTGCTCTCCCGTGGCGTC
>JAHKKF010485157.1:0-10720 GCA_019740295.1 Labeo calbasu | reverse complement strand
CGTTCAGAGAAAACAATATATTGATGTAAATTTTCTAAGACATGTTTTGTGATCGAAAGGGAATATGTGAAGGAGTGGCAATGACCCATGAATATTTAGCAATTCACAGAGACAAAAGGCCCTCCTCTAATGGCCCATCAATGAGACTGTGACTGTCAGGTAAGAAACAGAT
Source organism: Labeo calbasu (assembly GCA_019740295.1). Classification (NCBI taxonomy): domain Eukaryota; kingdom Metazoa; phylum Chordata; class Actinopteri; order Cypriniformes; family Cyprinidae; genus Labeo; species Labeo calbasu. The sequence continues at coordinate 10,548 of JAHKKF010485157.1, read as the reverse complement.
TCAAAGAATGGAGTTTTAGACTATTTGTATTTTATTTACAACACAGTATCATCAAAATATACATAATGAAGGTCAAATACACAAATTTTTGAGCACCCTGATCTAACCACAGAGATGTGAACAGACTTTGTGTAGTTTCTGAAAACTGTTTTCTGAATTCTGTTCAACAAGTGAAAAAAGTAAATCATACCTGATATTTAAGTGCTTGCAAAATTCATCGTCAGTAGTCAAGGAACTTGTTTTACACTAGAATATGTGTAGTTGAACATCTGATGTTACTACAGCACTCTCAGTTTGACAGACAGCAGGATTCATCTGTTGTGCAGGTATCAGCTCACTAAAAATCAAACAACATAAGAAAAACATCTGTGAGCATGTTAATATCAGCATCTGTAAAATATATATAGTGTATATTAGGGGTGTGCAAAGCAGCCGGTATTTGTATCTGTATTTGTATTTGTTGAGGGGGGGAAAGTATTTGTATTTGTATTTGTATTCGAGTAAAATTCAAAATAGGCGTAAAAATCCAGTTTTTTTTTTTTGCATTACACTTCTACACACTTTTTTGGCTGGTGGAGGACCAAGAGATGGCTCAGCAGCAGCCACACTCTTTTCTTTTTGGTTGCCCAAATCCATGTGAGGAGTTTCATCTAAGTTAATGAGTGACGAAGCTATGCTAAGTTTAACTGGGGAGTCGCTCTCTAAACGTGGGGTATTAAAATTGCTTTTGAATGCGCGCGCGCGTTTTACTTTCGGTTTCGTTTTAACGATGTCGCTAAACTCTCTGCGGTGCTGAGCGTGCATTCTACAATACAAGACATTAATTTAACAAAGCAATTTGAAAGTGGTAATTGTGGAAATTACGCCCCTGCGTGAGTGGAGTTATCATTTGATGAGAATGTGCCGCGTTGTACAGCATATTGACACAGAGGCGCCAGAATTGCATCTGACAGAATGTGCGCTGTAGCACGAAATTTAGTATATTTCTTCAAAAGCAGATTGTGGAGACATTTTAATTGTCCACAATCAAAAATCGTCATATCACACACCCCTAATTGCAATGTAGCTTGTGCAAATCTGGAACAGAGGTTGGTTAAGAGAGAAAAAAACGGCCGGTTCCGAGTTTCAGCGGAGCGCAGTGTCAGTGACGGTTAGTGATTGACGGCTAATATCTAAAACCTGCATCAAAGTTAAGAATATAAAGATCAAGTTTAATTAGTAATGTGTAATGTTGAAGAGAACGACGATCCTGACACTGTATCAGCTCACAGCAGTCTGGGCAGTAGTTCGGCTAGCGAAAGTTTTGTAAAGGAATAAAAAGTCGCACCACAACGATTTCTCGTACTCGCACAAATGCTTCCAAATATATTTTGAGGTCGCGCAGATTAAATTTTGGGAGCATATGCGACCAAAACGGTCGCAATTTCGAGCCCTGCCCCCACCCCCCGACTCCTGAATGTCACTCACTCACTGCGGTCTCATGAGGAAACGCAGCTTTTTGATATAAAGTTTTTCTTGTTCCTGAATACAAATATTTTTTTAAGTATTTGTTCGAAATAAGTATTAGTAAAAAACACGCTATTTGTGCCTTTCCGAATACCGTATTCGGGTTCGGCTCCACCCCTAGTGTATATATAGTGTATGAGACTATTTGTAGCCATAGACTCGCGCATTTGTACTAACGTAAAAAGGACATTTTATATCTGAGAAATGAATAACTATTGTTTATCACATTAAGGCACGTTCCGTTGGTCGAAAAATGCATGCAGGTTTTCCACCCTCTTAATGGAAATGAGCGTGATCAGGAGTGAGGTCTAAGCGACCGAATTTGTAGCTCAACTGATCCAAGTGGCTCAAAGGGAACACTCCTTAGATCTACGAGGGCCACGGAGAGACCCAATGAGGGGATAAGGTGCAATCCTAGAGGAACTTATCCCCCTGCACCCTTCAAGAACCTGTCGGTCAGGTGATGCCTCCCTAGGGACAACCATTCACTGCATCGTTTTTTTTTTTGGTTTGATACGCCGAGATGGCCACGATGAACATTACAGTGGAGAGAACATCCTTTGCTTCAACTGCAAGAAGGGAAGCACAACTCTGACCGAGCATCTCAGGTTAACTCGGCGAATAAAGCACCATACAACAGAAGGACCTCACCTCAGAGCGTATGCCTGCCTCATACAGGGGGCACTAGCCTGAGTGATAATGTCTGTCACAGCCTGAGAGGGCCAGTGAGGTCTTACCACGTCCCATCCAGAAACCAGACGTACAGGTCCACAGATCAGGATGCGGGTGCCAGATTGTGCCCAATCTGAGAAGAAGGTTCTTCTTCAGGGGAATCTTCCCGGGAGGGGCTGTCATGAGGAGAATGAGTGTCAGCAACCCAGGTTCGGGTGGGTCAGAAGACGCACCAGAGAACCTGCTCAACGTCCCTCCCAATCTAGCATAGGGTTTGTGCAGGGAAGCTTACTCCTGTTCATAGACCCCGGGTCCAGCTGTGTGTCAGCGCATGCCTGCCGAGCCCTCGGTCAGGAACAAGCCAGCAGTAGGAGGACTCAGAGGAAGCAAACAGGTTCACCTGAGCATCGCTGAATTGACTCCAGATGAGCTGGAACCCAGGGTTGGAGTCGCCATTCCCAGGAAGAGTTGCTTTTTTTTTTTTTTTTGCAACTGGACTCTCCGAAAAAATGAACGGCATGCAGCAATATTAGTGGGCGGTGTACACTTGTCCCGCAGCATCAGTAGGAACCGGCGGAGGGTAAGCACTGCTAGCAACTCGAAGCAACTAATGTCGCTGCAGTCAATGTCCTATCCAGGAGCCCGAGGATGCCTGCCCGTTGCAAATGGCACTTCAGCTTGTGACAGAGGTTTCTGAGACAACGGCCTCATGCCTCAATACCTGGCCTAAGAGCACAGCTGCCCATAGGAACGCAGGGTCCGACCAGTGGCTGAGAAGGTGGCAACATTGAGGGGTTTCCAACCCAGAGTGTGCCATAGTGCCATGCCCATCTCAGGATCCGGTCATATAGTCTGTGTTACAGCGAACTCACATGGAACTGCCGAGCGGACAACCGCGGCTACGGCTGCCATATGCCTCAGGCCTCTGAACGTTTAGAGGGACCACTGTCCTGTGACTGTAGGACAGGCAGTTCAGCACCAACTCTTTCAGCTGACATGTCTCGACCGGATCCATTTACTCCATACCGAGAAAAGAGGAAGCTCAGCATTTTATTTTCTTTTTTTCTTTTTAAGAGCTCACCCTTCTCACGGTTGACCCGAAGTCCCCGTGGCTGAGGAAAGACCCGTACTGATACGTCTGACCCTTAAAGCAGGCCGGAAAATGATCTGTGTCAGGGCAATCAGAGCATAACAGCACGCGTCCTTCAGGTCGAAGCTGTAACCCAATCTTGGTGCTTAAAAACAGAAACATGTGTTTCTGTATCAGCCACCCAAATGGTAGCCCGATTTTAGAGGGGAGAAGTCCCTCATGGTTTGGTATAAGTAGCCCTCATATTCATATTGTTCCTGGTCGTGTATTGAAGTATGTACCTGCTGTTCCTGTTCCATGCCAAGTCTGTTTCAAGTCAAGTCTCGTCAATGTTTGGATTGTGTTTGCACTTTGGATTACTTCACTGTTTCATTAAATGCTGCACTTGGGTTCATCCACATCTCACCTTCAGTGGACTTCATCGTTACAGGAACAGATAAGGATTACGGATGCCGAACAGATCCGGACCATTGTGGGTCTATGCCTTATTAAAAATGGGTGGCCTAATCTGGCCAAAACTAGCTATGGAAATATCTAAAATACAGCTAACCATAACGCAAATCAACCATAAACTGCACAAAAATCATTATTTTATTTTCAAGTTTGTAATGAAAAAACCTCTAAAAAAAAAAACTCAGTTCAATAACTTTGTACAGTTAACCTTTACCAATAAATTAGTTTAATTCAGCAATAAGGAACTGTATAGCACACACAAAAAAAGTTTCATTATTTACTTTGTGTCCACTTGATGTTGATTTAATCAAATTCAATATCAATGAAAAAAATGCTGCAAAATTCATAAATTAAACTAGTTTGTTAAACAACTCTGCCTAAATGAACAAAGATGGTGTGGTTATGATTTCAGGCTGCATCAATGCCTAGTTCTGCCATAAAACTCTAGAAGGCACTGGCTGACGGGTTGCTAATGCATCTGATGATATTCACAGTTATATGACTTGGCACAAGCTGATTGGTTCATGTTGCGTAAACGTCACTACAGCTAGTTTTAAAGCAGTAACAATAAATGAACAGCAACACACTTTGTGTCGTCATACAAGGTCATATAGGCAATTTGTTGAAACCAAGGTGGATTGGTTACAACAAAGTTCTCTCAAGTTGAATATAAGTAAGACCAAAGAGTTGTACTGCGGAGGGTCCTGACAATTAAAAACCTCTTTTTCTCTTTCTGAACTAATTAGGTTCAAGTGGAACAAGTTGAATCCTTTACATATTTAGGTACTGTATTTGACAATCAACTGTCCTTTGCTCAACATGTGAATTGTGTCTACAAGAAAGCTCAACAGAATTTATTTCTTCTGAAGCATTTTCAGGGATTTAATGTTAGACAGGACATTATGATAACACTGTATCAGTCACTTGTGGAATCCGTTTAATATTGTATCTTGGTATGGGTTACTTTCTGCTGGAAATAAGAATGATCAAGAATTATTAAGCAGGCATCTAAAATTATTGGGATCTCACAGTTCCAACTCTCAGACCTTTATAATATGGCAGTAAAGAGGAAAGCAGCTTCCATTAGTACAGACTTCACTCTGTACAGACTTCAGCTACATCCATCGGGTTGCCCGTTCAAAACATGCAGTAACTACTTTAGACAAGGTTCAATTATTGTGTGGGGGTTTGAAGGATTCTGTGGAATAGTTGTTTTTTTTTTTTTTTTTTTTTGTGATAATGATCGTGTTTTTATATTGATTGTTCTTTTTAAATATTGTTGATTTGTATTGCATGTGAGTCTCTTAACCTAAAACCAATTTCTGTCTCAAAGTTTTTCTGAATTTTGATGCAAGCATGAAACTATTGCATTAAAAATGTTTCTATGAATTCCATGTCAATAAATTAAAGTGAACATACTATTGAAAATCATTTATTGATATCATAATGTATTGTAGTGTAAATGCAGATTTCAGATATGGGTAACTTTTAAAAGAAGAGGTAAGTGGGTTGTCCAAAAACAAAACAAAACAAAACAAAAACCAGAATTGGGCACCAAACGATTGGCAGTGTAAATGCGGCCAGTGGATCAACCTGTGACAAATATTAAAAGTCTCAATGCATTTCAGCATTTTTGTGCACCTGGGAAAAGGGTGCAGTTCATTTTTAACAAGAATCAACAAGAAAACATGTACTATCGAATGTGATGATCTGTGACCGTCTGAAGTGATGCAAAACATGCAGAGCAGGTAGAACAGGATTCAGAACCGCTGTTCTAGTGTACCTGGGAAAAGGACACTGTTCGTTTTTAACAAGAATCATTAAGGAAAATATTTATTTCTGGTTAGCTGGAGAAAAGAGCGTGGGACAATACCTTAGGCGTTTATTTCGAAATCAGTCATTGTCTCAATTAATGTCCAATTCCTATTAAGTTTGCAAACAGTGAAGAACATTTGTTGGCCAAAAACTGATACAACAGCAGAAAACAGTGTGCTGTGATTAGAACCTGACAAACTGATTCTGTACAAGAAGAGATCCTGAGCCCACCAGTGTCTTATATTGAATAAGGGTGGTTGAAGCATGCAGACTTTTTAAAACTCTTTTTATTAACTTTTCCCTTTATTTGAAATGGTGCTACAGCATTAAAAAAATAATAATAATAAAATAAAACAACAGATAAAATGTATAGCATTTCACACCACTGAACATGTAAATTTCCCAGAAGTATTTCAGGGAGTTATTTTCAGGAGTTAACCACCAGTTGAAGAAATAAGCAAAAATTTTCAGGAACTGTTAAAAAACAAACAAAAAACCCCCCCCAAAAAATTGAATTATTTTGTTTTGTGTACATCAGTCATCATTAAGCCGCCATCATCTGGCACATGTTCTGATGAACAGAGATCTGGGCCTGTATTTATCAAGCTTCTCAAAGTGCCATTTTAGTCTTAAGTGCTGAGAATGAATGAAATTTACTCCTACTTTTAAACTTAAGTATAAAAACAAGTTATCATATTTCTAAAAGCTAAGAAATACTCTTACTCTCCCAGTTATTTAAGACAGCTCGAGAGGTCTCTCAAGTGGTTGCCAGTAGGGGCTTGTGACGGTGCTGAGGAGACAGAGACGTGTGCAAATCTTTCAGGAGAGGAGGAATTTTTTTTTACGGCTCTGACAGGGATACCAGAACTGATTGCAGCCACACGTGCGACATCAGTAAAGATAGCCGCTTATATTTTTGATGGCTAATAATTAAATTAAATAATGATATGTTGTCAAAGGCATAAGCAACAGGCAATATCTCTGACTATCGCCTGTCAGTGCAACCCTAAATTGAAGGTTGTGATGATGCTTAATTTCCTTGTCATAACATATTTTCTTGAAAAGTCTTTATTGTCTAATGTGTGTTGAATGTAAACGCCTATGAGGAATTTAATCATTCAATGTACATTTATCTGAGAATATTCTTAAATAAGGGAATCTATTCAGTGATTGGTCCGTGTGTTATTTCATCATCCAATATCGTGTTTATGGCAAAGCAAAGTGTCGTGAATTTTCTCTAAGACTGACACACAGTCTGACTTGGCTTAAATTACGACTGAGATGCTTTGATAACTAACCTTTAAGCGCAGCTTTGAGCCAAGAATTTTTTCATACTTAAGTCAATTCTTAGGGTTTTTTTTTTTTTTTAGAGTAATTCTTGATACTTGAGAAATACAGGCCCTGAGCACTCATAACATTAATTCATATTGCATTAGGACACTCAGATTAGTCAAGTATCATTAAATGAGACTCATTTTAAACAAAACAAAAGTGGCATTAGACTTTTCATACTTAAATACCAGTGACATCCAATCAAATTCAAGATCCCTGTATCAGGATCTTCTCTATTAAGTGGTCCTAAAATAAAATAGTTGTCATGGTTATGTTCAGTTTAGTTCCTGTCCTGTCTGTTATGATTTCTCATTAGTTACCATGGTTTCTGATTAGTTAATCCTTGTCCAGATGTTCCTGTTTAGTTTAGGTCCTCGTTTACGTGTATTTCTTCCATGACAACTCTTGGAAGATTTTAGCATGGTAATGTAAATGATAATGTTAATGTATTTGGTCTTGGTGGAACAGATCTGCTACGCTGCTGCTGCTGTAGGTTATTGCTGTAGTTGTAGATTATTGCTGCTGCTGCTGCTGCAAGTAAGTACAGAACTTGCTACTGCCAAACCATGTTGATACAGTGCTGTGAGTATTTAAGACATACTGCTGCTGCACAAATAGCATATAAAATAACCCCCCAACCAAAGTATGTGAGCGGAGTGGAGTGGGAGCGGAGCGATGTGATTTTTAATGCAGTGAGGAGCGGAAATTTTAAAAGTTGGAGCGTTGTGGTTTTTACTCGCTCCAAGAGCGCTCCACTACCACTCCATCACGAGTACAATTCATGACAACGACCCATAATATAACTGCATATATAGCAAAAATTCACGTGTTAAACATAGCCTATTTAGCTAGCTTGATAGAGATGGATCATTCAAATTCAGAAAGAATGTGAAAACTAGGATGACGGCAATGGACATGAGCAGAAAGTTATAGTTTTCAATGAATGAGTTTGTTCTTTCAAGATACTGGATATTTTCAAGTGAAAGCGTGATTTAAACAAGTACAACACTTATTCACACGCAATCGCTCTCTCAATAATGCATTTAAACAAATGTAAACTTACTGTGGTACTTCATCTGTATATCCGATTTCGAATGAGAAGAAATCTATAAGAAATGCAGTGATCTGTACGTAAAATAACTGACGAAACGTATTGTTGTTGTTATTATTATTATTTTATCACAAACATTTGCACTGCAAAAAGCATCAATTATACCTTTTAATGCTGACTGGCAACGATGTTAGCTTGGCATGAGGAAAAAAAAGTTTACGCATTTGTGTTTCAATAAGCCACTTTAAAACTATACTTACGTTTTATATCTGTTATTTTCTTCTTTTAATATACGTTATGAACAGAACTGTGGTATTTCAAACATACTGATATAATTTAGACGCGAAGCGAAGGCAGAGCAGAATCAGCGGTGATTCTGGTATCAGTGAGCGAGGAGTGGAGCAGGAAACGGTGAACCCGGAGCGGAGCTGGAGCGGAGCGGTTATAAAATGCACGGAGCGAGGAGGGGAAATTGTTGTCGCTCCACTCCGCTCACATACTCTGCCCCCAACAAAGCTGGAAGGAGATAACAAAACAGCTAAATATGCATGCTGCTGTAGCAGAAAAGCATACTGCTGCTATACAATAAAATGCTTGTAATCATCCCTATAAGAGCAAAATAGAGAGACAAAATCCCCCAGAATAAGCAGATCTATTGTATCGATCAAATGGTTTAACAATAGTGGACTATTGCTGTGTGTACCTGATCGTTTGACCAGGTAGCTTAAACTAGTGACCTGAGTTAAATGTGTTTCTGGGCTAGTGGAGCCCAGATAGATTAACTAGTGGGTTAGCAATGTGAACCCGGGTGCTGTACCCTTAGGTTTATTTACCTAATGACCTAAATAACTATGTGTGTCTGAAAACTTACCTAGGTACAAATGCACACTATGTGTGACATTAACAAACAGGAATCGCGCTGTAGGCTGATAGACGAAGTAACCCCCAGGTGGCCTGAGCAAATTGTTTTAAATTAGCCTTTTAGTTTTTTTATTTTTTTGAATGAAAATACTTACCTTTAATCTATTAATCAGATAACAAAATTATTACACCTAAAAAGCAGATGCTCAAGTAGACCCTCTGCACGTCCTGATTTTGCAGAGTTAGACGTGTTCCCGGGTCAACAAGGGAGGAGCTTAAGGTAAAATTGTTCAACCAATCAGAGAATTGCGTGACGTCATCCCCTTTAAGCGCCCGTTTTTGAATTTCAGCCTTGAAGTCGCATCAAGTGCCATCTCCACTTTTTCGTCCGAGGTAAGGTCCTTTTTTTAAAAAATGTGGCATGTAAGTTGTGTCCCTGCTCAGCATAATGTGTTAAATTCAATTTCATCATCAAATGACTGCTTACGCTAACATTAGCTAAGCTGTTCATAAGGGTAATCGTCTGAACCCTTCCTACCGGGAAAGGAAAGCTCCCGATCTGAGCCAGGAAGGTGTTTTCCCCGCGAACGCGTCGGCACGCCTGTCTACTTATCACTTTATCACTTTATCATTTATTCATTTAGTAGACGCTTTTATACAAATCCATCTGAAAGCAGAGAAACGAAACACTTTCGCAGATGAACTGAGTACAAAACAGTCCGGACTTTGCCGTTCAGCAACAGTAATTTGGAAATATCTTGTGTTGACCCAGGGACATCATTCCTTATATGTCATGAAATATAAGACAAACCGTAATCAATCACTGTTTTACAACAACAACAACAACATCAATAATAATAATAAACTACAAATACTACTATTAATAAAAATATGAAATATTTTGTTAATAATAATAATATAAAATTTGTCATTGACCCAGGGACATCATTCCTTATATCTCATGAAATATAAGACAAACAGTAATCAATCACTGTATAATAATAATAATAATAATAATAAACTAAAAATATTACTGTTAATAATAATAATAATAATAATAATAATAATAATAATAATAATATGAAATATTTTGTTAATAATAATAATGTTGTGTTGACCCAGGGACATCATTCCTTATATCTCATGAAATATAAGACAAACCGTAATCACTGTTTTACAACAACAACAACAACAACAACAATAATAAACTACAAATACTGCTATTAATAATAATAATAATAATATGAAATATTTTGTTAATCATAATAAATGTTGTGTTGACCCAGGGACATCATTCCTTATATCTCATGAAATATAAGACTGTAACTGGACTTGTGGGAAGCGTATAAGATCCAAGTGCGAGCTTTATTTCAACACAGCGTAGTCAAGACAGGCAGGGTCGATAACCAAACAAACAGTAATATCCTGGGCAAGGCGAGAGCGTAAATCCAATAAAACAGGCAATGGGTCAAAATACCAGATTTGCAGTCCAGAAGTAACAAATAAACAAGGCTATGAAACTAGGCAAAACTATGGCACAGAGACAGAACTAAACAATGGCAAAACTATGACATGAAACAAAACCGTGGCAAAACAAGGCAATGAAACAAGAGAAAACGCTTTGCACAACAAAACAATACTTTGCAGTCTCTGTTTGGTTTAGGCCTTCTTTTATGGCCACCAAACAGGAAGTATCCAACGAGGCAGCAGAGGGAGCAGCAACAGTCAGTTCATGGGTAAGGGCTCCCTCTGCTGGCTTGGCATTACA